>CABHPQ010134154.1:0-30683 GCA_902168405.1 Peromyscus aztecus
GCATGGCATTCATAGTGTTCAGGCCTCTTCTGTATTTCTAACCAATGGTCCCTCTGCTCCAGACACACCCCACCCTTAGGGAGACGCCCAACTCCAAGATCACCCTAGTCCTTGCCCGTCTTCCTAGAATCGTAAGAAGCAAAGGGAGGCGATTGCTCTGCACAGCTCCTCTACTTACATTTTTCTACTTCTATTTTGGATTCAGGGTCTCGTGTAAGCCAGGCTGACCTCAAACTCTCTATGTAGCTGAGAACTGTCTTGACCTCCGGGTCCTCTTATTCTACCTCTCAAGCACTGGCATTGCAGTCATGTGCCACTGTGTCCTGCATGTGTGATGCTGGGGGCGGAACCCAGGGCTTCATGCAGGCTGAGCAAACACTCTATTGTCTGATCTACAAGCCCACCCTTCCAAGTCCCTTTTCAATGGCTCTGTTGATTCCTCACATTATTGATTCCTCACGTTTCTCTGTCCCCATCCCTCCCCATCCCTGAGACATGCCTCTTCCTCCTCCTCGGCTTCTGCTGCCCATTGGTTTGTGTGACTCTGAGGCCTCACCTGCCTGTCCTCCAGCCAGGGGGAGTTTCGGATCCCACCATTGGCTGGTACTCCTCATCATGTCCTAGGGCTGGGACCCATCAGTACAGAAAGACATTCTTTTTGATGCCCACAATACATGACGTTGACTCCATAATTGTATGCCCCATAATGCCCTTCTGAGGGGTTCTTCCACCGCAGAAACAGGGAGTTTCCTATTCCCAAGGCCACCAATGCTGTGACAGGCACTCCCAGGAAGTATCTCCTACACTGAGTCCAAAGTGAATCCTTAACTTTGGGAGAGACCCTAACACCACAGAAGATTGTCTCCTCTTCGCAGTGACTGAGCTGACCAGTGTCCTTGGATGACTGATTCTCTCTAGGCTGAGAATGGAATCTTCGGTCCTTCTTCACAGGCCCAGACACCTTCCATGCTGTTGCTCTGCACTGCACAGGGTGCCCCTCACTCTACTCTTCTCCAGGAGGATGGGGAAGGAGGGCTGATGGACACCAGCACATTCTAGCCACTCAGAAAGCAGCAAGACCCCCTCCTTCTTTCACAGGCTTCCGCTCTGTCATGGCACTGAAGATACCTCTCTCCCACGAGTGCTCAGATGCCGGAGACTGACTCTACTCACATCAGATGGGGTGATTGACGGAGACCACCTCCGGTCCCCACCTAGGTTCTTGTCCCATGTTCCTCCAAGGATGGAGTGAGCAGACAGTGACGTGTACAAACAGCGGGTACTTCATTGGCAACTGAGGATTAATAACTTTAAACAGGATGAGTTAGCTTAATTAAAGGCTTTGGAATGACATCCAAAAGCCAGAGTTTGCAAAGCAGGTTTGTGCCTCTGAGAAGTGTTAGCAGCGGTCTTAGTTAGGGGATTTTTTTGCTGTAAGGAAACACCATGACCAAAAGAAACTTGAGGAGGAAAGAGTCTATTTCTTTTATACTTCCAGGGAACAGCTTATCACTGAGGGAAGTCAGGGCAGGAACTCAAACAGGGCAGTAACCTGGAGGCAGGAGCTGATGCAGAGGCCATGGAGGGGTGCTGCTTACTGGCTTGCTCATCATGGTTTGCTCAGCCTGCTTTCTTATAGCACCCAGGACCGCCAGCTATGGGTGACATCACCCACAATGAGCAAGACCTCCTCTATCAATCACTAATTAAGAAAACGCCCCACTGGCTTGCCTGTCTACAGCCAGATCCTATGGAGGCATTGTCTTAATTGAGGCTCCCTCCTCTCCAATGACTTTAGTTTGTGTCAAATTGATATAAAACTAGCCAGCACACCAGCACTCACACATTTCCAGAGCAGCAGGCCTCCAAAGTGGTCCATGGAGGCCAGAAACAGCTGCTGGAATGAATTCCCATCCACAACCAAAATGTAGGGTCCCCTCAGCCTGCAATCCCTGATGCCAGCTCAAGCAAGCTCCCTGCACAAGGCAGAAGTCTTAGGTAATGGGGGCTGGGGACCCATCTCCAGTGAGTCTTGAAGGCAGTTGTCTCTCCCTCCTCCATTAAATTCTAATATAGCCTATGTTCCAAGCCCAAATTGATAGGGGGCCAGCTGGGCTCTGATTGGCTGAATGTGAGCACACCAATAAGGTGAAAAACTAGAACCCATCAAGAAAGAGCAGTCAAGCCGGAGCCCACTGAAAGTTGCTGAAAGTTCGCAAGCAGGTTTGTGAGTCTATCTCATGGGTCTTCAAAAACTGCCCCCCGGAGTTCCAACCCCTTGCACCGCCTGCACCCTTGCCCTTCCCTGCTTGCCAGCAGGGGCTTTTCCTCTATTTTACAGCTGCAGCTGGACACTGAGAGTTATCAACAGCTGGTGCCCCTGGCTCGAGTCTGCTGTCAGAAGACTGTCAGAAGGTACTGTATGAGAGGCCCAGTCTACCCTGCACAAGCTCACAAAGGAGGACTTTGGGGCACAATTAAAGTACTTGCCTTTCCAGCATGTGGACATGAATTAGATCCACGGATCCCATATCAAAAAGCTAGCATGGTGGTGCAGTTTTATAACTCCAGCACTGAAGAGGCAGAGATGGACCGAACTCTGAAGCTGGTTGTCTAGCCAGTTTGGTATCATAGACTAAAGAGAGGCCCTGCCTCAAAAACAAGGTGGGCAGAGTTCCTCAGGGATGACACCAAAGGCTGACCTCTGACCTCTGTATGCACACACACAAAAAAAGAAAAAGAAAATCGAGGAGGGCTTCAACCAGAGGCACGGAACTATTTCAAGAAAACAAAAGTATGGAAGAAAGCACGTATATGGGAACAGGGACCTAATGCTGGCCGAATGAGCTGCCTTCAACTCCCCTGCCCCAGCCCTAGACCTCTTTCACTGTGCTTCCCTTTGCCATCTGTCTCTTTCCTCTCCCTCACCTGCCAATCTCTTTGTTCAGATGGCAAACCTGACTATCTCCATTCCAGTGCCCTCCTCCAAGTAACCAGTCCCAGACTCCTTGGAGAGAGACCTGATTGGCTCCCCTGGATCAAGTCTTGTCTCTCATTTAATCCTTGTGGCCCAGCAAGGGTGGGTCCAAGACTTCACCTGGCTTTGGACCCTCACATAGGGTGTTTGTGAGTGAACAACCCCTCTCCAAGGTAGGAGGTCTCTATACTGCTGACCAGACCCTCCATCTCTTCAGCCCATCTAGTACTTCCAGAGTACCTAATCCTGGCCTCAATCCTTTCCTTCTTTCCCAACAGTGGTCCCCTCAACCAATGGGATCATATTCTCATCTCAATCTGACTTCCTATATAAATGTTCTTCCCCCATCCTTGAAATACTCATGGATGGATACTCATGTCTTCTGGGTAGGACCTGAGCCTCTAACCACAGGCCTAACCCAGATGGGAAGAAGTGTAAGAACCAACCTTGAGCTCCTGCCCAGCGATCCGATTCGTGGAAGTTCACCAACTGCACCGTGACCTGTTATGATTAATATTAATTGCCAACTTACCTGTATTTAGAATCACCATGGAAACACACCTCTGGATGTGTCTGCAAGGGTATTTCTAGAAAGGTTTAGCTGAAAAGGGAAGACCCACCCTGAATGTGGGTGACATCATCCCACAGCTAGAGTTAGGGACTAATGAAAGGAGAAACCAGCTGAACACCAGCATTCACAGAGCTCTGCTTCCTGACAGAGGATGCTGTAACCAGCTGCCTCAAGTTCAGGGGGGCCAGCAGGACCTCCTACTGCCATGCATTGTAACCCTTCTTAAACTGAACCAAAATAAACTCACCTTGTTTGTTGTTTGTTTGTTTGTTTGTTTGTTTGTTTGTTTGTTTTCAAGACAGGGTTTCTCTGTGTAGCCCTGGCTCTCCTGGAACTCACTCTGTAGACCAGGCTGGACTTGAACTCACAGAGATCCACCTCCCTCTTAAACTCTCTTTTTTTTAAGATACCCTTTTCAGTTATTTTGTCAAAACAACAGGAAAAGTAACAAATACCTGGCCCTACCCTTGCAGTGTCCTGTTGCCTTCACCCCTGCCCAGCCCTCTCGGCCCATAGCTGCCCCTGCTAACAGCCATAGTCCCCTACCTGACCCCCAGCCCTAACACAGGCACTAGAGCATCCTCTTGAGCACCTCCTCAGTTCTGACCCAAAGAGGGTGATCATGCTCCACCTTCCAACAAAACCCGGATGTGTCACTGTCCCCACACACCCGGGGAACCACCCTAGAAAGCAGATAAGGACACGCATTTCTACTCCAGCTATTTCAACACAACACTGCTGAGCAGGGAGCTGGGCCCCTTCAACCAGGAAACAGCCCTGTATGATACAAAGAGAGTCAGCGCCGCCCCCACAGGGACTCTGGCTGACAGTGCTCTGCTGGCCCTGGAAAGAAGCGAGGAATTTGCTGGAGGATGAGGATGCTCATTTCCACAGCACAGCTTCTCAGCACAGGAGGCATTTCCCAAACTCCTGCTCCAGGGTCTCCATATCAGTCAGCTACCCACCCATGGGGAGACCCCAGATGACAAGAGCCACTTCAGAGGCCAAGCAGGATCACTGCCAAGGTGTTAACACCGTCAGGGCCGTGGTTTTGACAACTATATTCGTAGTCCAGCCTCTGTGGGAGAAAACCCAGCTTACTTTTCTAACCCAGTTTCTCAAGAAGCGATATGACTTCTGGAATCCAAAGGCCCTTCTTTGGAATGTTCTAGGGCTAAAGCTCCCTGCCCAGGACGAGAATGGGAATGTCAGATTCCCAACTGTCTGTTCCAGGAAGCTATAACAGTCAGTGGACTAAGGAAGACATGTGGAGGCCGGGTGCCAGGCAGAGGGTGGAACCCACTATATGTTCTGTTTGTCCTGGCCTGAAGCTGTCCAGTTTCTCCACAGTCTGTGGCAGATAGCCCTGAGTTCCCCTCACTGTACCCTAGGCCCACCTCTAACTCAGGAGCATGCTCAGTGGCCAGTGCCAGGTGACTTCACTCTCACCTAACCGGACACTGTCTGCCTTACACCTGTGTGTGTGTGAATATGGAGTCTACTCTGACTAATCACTGTAGCCACAGTGCAGAAGTCAAGACTGGAGGCAAATGTGCAGCTGGGGGAGAGAAACCAGTAGTGAGCTGGCAGTTCTATTCTTATCCCAGGAAAGCCAGTGGCATCAAGTATGATGGCCACCACGGCACCTTTGGTTACCCTTGTCTTGGTTTTCCTTCCTTTGCTAATGTCTGCTCTCCCTGCTTCTCACTTGCTTCCTGCAATCCTCTCCACCTCACCCAAGTCGCAGGCCTTGCCTCCCCAAGAATCCCAACTGAGACTTTGGCCTTCTGTCCACCCAGGGCCTCAAAAGAGTCCTGGCCCCATGGGACTCTCCATAAATTGCTATTGCAGGAATGTGGAGAGGGTTTCTTATGTCAAGTAGAGGTCCTTGTAGGGGAGCCACAGGAAACTGTTATAAACGGGCTGCCTGCCTGAGGCCTCCCTGCACAGCCTGGGCTGCCTCTCCGCTGAGCACGGGTCAACTAAGTCAGCCACACAGGGCCAGAAGGCCGGTGATGGCTCTTGTCTCTAGACTCATGAAGCTCCTATCACTGTGACTACCACCAGACAGACATGATCCCCACCAGCCCACAAATGACTTCACTGAGGAACAATCAGAAGCAGGGCCGATTTTCAGTCAGAATCCAATTGGGTCCTCAGTGCAGCTTCTGAGACAGGAAACCTTCTGAGACTGGAAAAAGAGAAAAGGTTGTTCTCCCAGCCCCAAAATAGAGGCTCACACAGGCATACAGGCAACCCCAGGTACCCCTACCCCATCCCTTTCCAGAAGAGTCCCTAAAAAAGAGAAGTAACGGCTCCCGCCTCGGAGTTTGGACCATGGGAGTGCATGAACAGGAGGCAGAGGCCATAAGGACCTCAGCAGGGGTCCTGATCGCTGAGATTTCCTGTCAGTTCAGCCAAGCCATCCCTCCCATCCCTCAGACCTCAGTTTACCCCAAAATGAAAGGAAGGCCTTAAGCAAGACATTCAGGGGCCAGCCCTGCTCCAACGATTGTTTCCTTAGTCATGGGAGACAGATGACATTCTACAGAAAGGATATTCATTGCTCTGGTGCCTGAGGGGGGCCATGTGCACAGGAGGGCCCTCTTGGAGAATGACTTGCTCTACTAAAGGTTCCACAGTCCAGCAGCAGAGAGATCTGTTTAATGTGTGAAACCCAGTTTCCCTAGCTAATGTAACCCCCAAACCTTGTTTCCAAGGATATTTGTTATTTCTAAATCTCCCTAGGATACAAGGCAGGAAGAATCAGTCTTACAAAACCAAAGTCCCACACAGAGCAACAGGTGTGTCCAGACACTGGTCCAGAATGATACTCCAGGGAACAAAGGAAGGAAACACAGAAGACCTTGGCCAGCTACTGGCTTCCATCTGTGACTTCCCTGCAGGTGCTCAGAAGGAAGTGGCACTGACCCAGCAGGCCTCAACCAGGGTTTTGCTTCTCTCTCTGGGCCTCGGTTTAACCAGTGATGAAGCTGGGTATCCAGGGAAAGCCTCCAGAGGCCACCAAGCTCTGAAGACTGCTTCCCAAATCACATCCCCAAACAGATGAACATGGAGTTGCAGAGTTTGCCCTGGCCCCACCTGCCTCCTCAGATGTCCCCTCCTTCCCGTGTGCCAAACAAAGAAATAAGAAGCCATCACCCTCCTGTCCTGGAGCCCACATGGTAGAAGAAGAGAACCTGTCCCAAAAGTGGTCCTCTGACCTCTCTGTGCACATCACAATGTGCATATGTGTGTGTGCACAAAGAGAAACACACACACACAAACGAAAATGTGTAAAAATTTTTTAAGATAATCATAAGCATGATTGTGCACAGCTCCCAGCATATAGGAAGCAGAGGCAGGCAGATCACTGTGAGTTCGATGCCATCTGGTCCACATAGTGAATTCCAGGCCAGCCGGGGCTACGTAGTGAGACTCCATCTCAAGAAAAAAAAAATTACACACACATAGATAGATAGATAGATAGATAGATATAGATATAGATGATATATATGTATATATATATATATATATATATATATATATATATATATATATCTCCCAGGCACAATAGGTGCCTAATAAATGTTTATTAGGTAAGTTTGAGAATAAATAAATGAATATATGAACCTTAACAATGTCCTGTGGCAGGGTTGAGAAGATGACACAGTCAGTAAAACACTTGCCACATAAGCGTGAGGAACAGAGTTCCACTCTCAGAACCCACATAAAAAGCCAGCATGGTGTTGCATGTTCGTGATCCCAGAACTAGACAGGATAGACAGGATGCTCCGTAAGGCTCACTGGTCAGCCAGCCTAGCCTACTTGGCAAGTTCCAAGCTTGGATGATATCTGACCCAGGACACCTGGGGTTGTTCGCTGGTATGTGTGTATGTGTGTGTTATGTGTGACATTCATATACACACATATACAAGCTATACCCACACCTTTGCATACACACAAATATGCACTCATGCGCACACACAAACAAAAGATCAATGTCTTGTGGTAGGGGCGGTGGGAGTCTGAACTTTCCAAGCACCCATGAAAAGGCTCAAAGAGACACAGCACTCATCCTAAATACTAAGCAAGTTCTACCGGGATATGCTGGGATATGGATATGTGCAACTAATCAGCTCTCCGTGGAGTTCATGACCCAGAAGAAATTAAGAATTACTTCCTTAAGGCTTCAGATGCAGTGATTAATGAAGAAGCTAAACAATACTGATTTGTTTCCCATGGCCAAATTCTGGCTCATATGGATGAGGCTGGGGTCCAATGTTCAGTTCAACCATGATGTCTGCAACATGAGGAATGTGGAACCCTGGGCTTCACTGTGTCTCCCAGGGCACAGTCAGCTTCCCTGGGCAGCAGACCCTAATGAAGGCAAGCCATGTGGATCTGTGATAGCCCTTCAAAAGGTCATCAGTTCTCACCCCAGCCAGGCAGTGGAGGATGTCTGAAAGAGGTGTAGTGTTGTCCTGGAGAAGGGTCCCTTCAGACCACTCCAACCCTTAGAGGAGCAGAGTGGCGATGGAGTCCCCTGCTGTGTGTGAAGGCAGAGGAGGAGAGTGAGAGCAGAAGAAATGGGTCTCCCATCCACTCTGTTCAGCACCAAAGGAAACAAGTGTTTCTGGGGACTCATGAATCTTCTTGGTTTCCCTAGACTCCAAAATCATTAGGCCACAAGGAAGCATTCTGAATGCTGAAAGGAATCTGAAATGTAGCTATGGCAATCCAAACTGGAAAAGACGATGTGTCCTCTGACAGCTAAAGAATATGGCCTGAAATGTGGCTCTCTGGAATGTGCTCAGATGTCCAACATATATTAGGGAAGAGAAGCGCCCAGTCAGACACTCTCACCCTCAAGAAGCCTACGCAAACCTCAGCCAAGCAGCAGGCAAGAGGCTGGGATAAGTCCTGGAAACAGGACAGGGATGGTGGGGGGAAGTAACTAGCCATTTTCATCAGGAGACAAGGCCATGTAGAAAGTGCAACTTAGTGCCTGGCGGCGGCGGCGGCGGCGGCGGCAGCAGCAGCAGCGCACGCCTTTAATTCCAGCACTCAGGAGGCAGAGGCATGTAGCTGGAGTTTTCTCTCCAGGTCCCGCCAAGCCCCGGCAGTCTGACAGCCCACTTATAAAATAAACACACAGACGCTTATATTATTTACAAACTGCATGGCCGTGGCAGGCTTCTTGCTAACTGTTCTTATATCTTAAATTAACCCATTTTTATTCATCTATAAGTTGCCACGTGGCTCGTGGCTTACCGGTATCTTAACATCTGCTTTTCATCATGGTGGCTGGCAGTGTCTCTCTCTCTGCCTTCCTGTTCTCCCAATTCTCCTCTCTGTTAGTCCCGCCTATACTTCCTGCCTGGCTACTGGCCAATCAGTGTTTTATTTATCAATCAATCATCCACAGCAGAGGCAGGCGGATCTCTGTGAGTTAGAGGCCAGCCTGGTCTATAGAGTGAGATCCAGGAAACGCTCCAAAACTACTACACAGAGAAACCCTGTCTCACAAAACAAAACAAAACAAAAAAGTGCAACTTAGCTGTTAGCACTGCTGAAAATGAATCTGCCAGAGAAGTGGGTAGAAATCAGGGTGAACATTCTAGAAGGAACGTCAAAAGGAATGTGTCTATCGTTCATATATGAATCTATTGTTGATGAACAATGCACCCCAAAGCAGAGACTTAAAACAACACACACCATGTCCCAGCTTCTGTGCTCAGAACCCCAGGGGTGACTTAGCAGGTCTTCTCCCTTGAGGTCTCTCACAACCACAAACACAAGTGAAGGCCCAGCTCGGGGAGAATCCTCTCCCTGGCCCCTCCCACGGCTAATGAAGTGTGTTGTGGGACCAAGACCACCTTCGATCATGGCCACATGGGCCCACCATAGAGCAGCTCACAACAGACTGTCCACTGCAAACAAACAAGATACCAGGGGCAAGATGCAAGACACTGCTCTTGGTGCCCTAATCCTGAAGTCATCATTTCATCACTTTGTCACCCTCTGTGCGTCAGAAGTCACTACGTCTCAGCACATACTCAAGGGGAAAGGATCACACAAACCAGGGGACACCTGCGGGAGGGGAGTGTTGTCGACCAATTTACATGACACCTACCAACTCTTGAACCCAATAGCACCACTTGTGGGAAGGATTCCTAAAAGAAATCATCTCCAGAGGGCTAGAGTAATAACTCAATCAGTAAAATGTTTGCTACACAAGCATGAAGACCTAACTTCTCTCTCAAGAACTCACATTAAGAGAGTCCCCCAACTGGGGAGGTGGAAACAGGAAGAAACCCTAGGCTGACCAATCTAAGCTATTTGGCAAGCTCCGTTAAGAGGCCCTGTCTCAAAAATCAAGGTGGATAGCTCCTGAGAAATAATACCTGAAGTTGACCTGTGTTCACAGGCACATGTACATATATAATGAAATAATCAGATGAGTACAAAGACACATAGATAACATTGCTGTTTAAAATAACTTGCAAGTAAAACCCATCTGGGATGGCTAATTTGATTACCATCCAGTCACCAAAACAGACCCAGAGGAATATTTAAGCACATAAGAAAGTACTTCCAAGTTAAAAATGCTGAACTGAGGGGGCTGAAGAGATGGCTCAGTAGTTAGCAGAACTTGCTGCCGAACCACGAGGATCTGAGTTCAGATCCCAACACTCACACAAGCTGAATGCTGTCTTGCGGGTACCTGTGACTCCATCACTGGGGAGAAGAAGAAACAGGCTGGCTGGCTACCAGCCTGACTGAGGAAAAAAAAAAAAAAAACCTATGAGATCTAGGTTGAAAAATAAGGAATGAGGCAGAGAATGATAGAGAATGTCTGATACCTTCTGAGAGCAAGCATAGCTGAACACACATAATCATACACACACACACACACACACACACACACACACACACACACCCCACCCCAAATCATTGCAATGTGAATCTAACATTTAAATAGAGAGAGAAAAATATAAAAGAAGCATCTACTTTTAAACATTTGGGGGGTAAGATTGAGGAACATGACTACATATGATTTTCATATTTTATTTTTTATTTTTTATTTCCTATGTCTTCATAATTTGTATAATAACCATGTACTTTTTTAATATAAGAAAAGAAAATTGCTTTTTTTTTAAGGTTCCTATTCCCTTAAGTGGTGTACAGAAGAAAGTACTGTGCTTTCTTCTACATACATAACTGGACAAATAAGAGGAAAGCTAGAACATGACCCCAACACCTCAAGTGAAGAGCAGCTAACCAGTGGGGCACTACTGCTAAAGAATAAAAGAGGATCAAACCTCTGGCCATAGCATGGTGCCAAAGTGCACACCAGCAATGCAGCTCCGTGAATATGCAGCTGAGTAGGCAGACGTTCTTGGGTTAGGGAAACTTAGAAAAAGCTGATCTTCTCTCTAGACAGACATGACCACAACTCAGGATACACAGCATGGCCAGCAGTGCATGCTGGGTGTCAGCCCCAAGGCCTCAGCTCCTCAGAGAGGGGCCCTTGTCCTTGTCCTGTCTGTCTTTACCTGCCTCAGAAAGCCACCTCAGGCAGAAAAGCCTCTGATTCTCACTATGAGAGGCAAGTTGGTAAAAGCGTAGCTTCTTTGCACTGGGCTCAGGCATTACCATGCTGTGCCCACCCCTACCCAGGGAGAAAGCCTTTAGATATACTACTTCATAGAAAAGGACACACCTGTTAAATGTGCTCCCAGTCTAAGACCAAGGCTTTGAGGATAAGGTTCCCAAGTCCTCTCCAGGGCCCCTGCCTTCCTGTGCAGGCCTGGCCTAGCATGACAATCCCTACTTCCCATGCCCTGTCCCTCATCACTGGCCTAGGCTTATTTCCCACAGCTGCGCCCTCCCCTGCAGGGCTTCCTGGACACTGGGTCTGACCTGAGCCTCTGCCCCTTTTACCTCCTCCATCCAGAGGACGAGTTGGAAATAGGACTTGGGTGCAGGGATTGCTAACTGTCCTCTGGGGTGTCGTGTCCCGGGTGTTTACCTTACGCCAGATGTAGCAACTCATTTAGCCTTGATTTTCCAATAAGAGGCATGAGTCACATAGCAGTAGTGAATTGTCTTGGGCCTCTCAGCCAAGAAAAGAACAGCAGGCTGGGATTCTAACCTCATCTGATCTGCCCATGAGATTCAAACTCTGTCTGATTAGTCCACCGTTCCTCTTCCCATTCCCCAGAAAGAAGAGGGGAAATGGAAACATGGGCAAGCATCAGAACACCCACACAACTTTTTTATTTGTGAGTAGCATGTAATAACTCAAGAGCTAGCAGGGTAGATGGAAAATCCCAGCTGGGTGTGTCTCCAGGGAGAAACTGGGAAATGACCTGACCAACAGAATGCAGAGGGACACCTGAGGTTGATCCAGCATCCACCAGCAAAACCCTCTGGCAAAAATCCTCTGTTGGCTGCAAGTCCACTTACCTGATTTGTCAGTTAGAGAGACCGGGAAGGTCACCACAATGAAGGCCGTGGCTCTTACAACACACAGCAGCCTTGTATTGCTGGGCCACTCACCCAGCCATCCCAGACCTGTGTCCGTGTTCCAAGCTTTCAGACACAGACTTAGGGTTCATGGCTCAGACGAAGCAGTCACTCCATCCCTCCATGTGGACAGTCAGTGGGCCGGCGGAAGCTGTCAAGGGCTTGAAAAAAAATGTTATGAAAAATGCTTGATGATCCAACATGGCAAGAGAAGGAAGAGCTACTGCTTCATACCAGCCTTAGAGACAATATCCCACTCAGAGCAGCCATCTTGGCTTCCCAGCATGCCCTGGGTCAGGAAATTCGGATCAGCTCAGCCTAAGCTCATTGAGAGATGATGAAGGGGAGAGATGGGAAAGAGGGAAAGGGACCAGATGTTCAAAGCACATAGCTTGTCGGGTGTGTTGATGGGTGTTACCCTCTTTACCTTCCTACGGCCCTAAAAAGTACGTAAGCAGGATCTCCCTATTTTTCAAAGAGGGGATTGGAACTCTAAAACAAGGGCCATATCACCCCATTCAAAAGGGAAGTTTCCTAATGCCTTCAGGGATGACCCCAAATAAGCAGATCTGCCTTGAAGTTCACAACCCAGTACTCCACGATCCATCCACGTGCCCTACAGACTGAGGCCCAGTGGGTAATTGAACACACTTAAAGGAACCAAAACGGGAAACATTAGCCCCAAAGTCTGCCCAGGTCCCCACACTGGCAGCAATGTCTTGGCATCTGAGCCCCTTGGGAGCCAGTACTTCTGGACATACCCTGGACTGCCCCCGTCACTGTGAGCTCTCACACCATCGAGTGCAGAAAGTCAAATTAATCTGTGTTTTAGGAGGCTATTCACCATTGGCAATAGCCTGCATCTCTAAGGACCTGCAAACGGTGTCTGGATGGAGGTGAACTTGAACGTTGTATCTCCTGTACTTGACCTCCTCCAGGATGGCAAAGTCCTTCTGTGAGGTCTATACTCACACAGCCACCCTAGTGAGGCAGGAGGGTGCTGTTGTGGCTTTCAGAGCCCCACACCCACTTCTCCACACTCTTAGAGAAGCAAGATTCCCTAAGGTGAACTCACCACAAGCCAGGGACTGGATGGGTTTGTATACAGTTAATTCATAATGAATGGATGTTTGAGGGGCGTTGTTTTTCCCATTTACAGTTGAGGAGGTTTAGGCCCAAGGACCAGCTAGTCAGGACTGGGATCAGGGCCTCTGTCCCCATCCCCCACAGAGGTAGAGGAAGCTTTCTGTTGCCCACAGAGGTAGAGGAAGCTTCTGCTGCCAGTATCCCTCAGGCAGCTTGGATGCAAGCTGGTCCTTGGTCCCTTCAGGATGAGGGTCTAAGAGATCTAAAGAGAGATCGAAGTGTGTAAGGTCATCGGTAACTCAAACTTGGCAATGCATGGGATCCCGTTCTTTATGTTCATTGCCCCCTCTCTGAGGGAGGCCCCACGGAAGCTAAGGCGGCAAAGCCTTGGCTTAGGACACACATACAGTGTCAGCTTCCAGGAAGAAGGAGCAACCAGCTTAACTTCAGGGGGCAGGGGGTGCTAAAAGCCAGCTGGAGCCCTCTTTCTCCATCCCTTGCTTGCAGACACAAAGAAGCTGAACCCATTTTGGCACATCCAATGTGACGTGACCGATTAAGACATGACCCACTCGCCAGGCCATCTCACTCTAGGCACTGCTCAGCTTGCACCTCTCTGCCCCTCCCCCCCAACAGGTAACTCCCTGTCTCAGGTACCTCTCATTCTCCCTGTCTCTATTTCTCCATCTGCATGCTTGGGGTAAAAGAGCTCATTCTCAGCAGCTACGATCCTTTTTTCCGTCTTAAAACGATGTTGGCTCTGAACCCAATTAGGAGAAATCAATTACAGACAATGGCCATCCCCCTCCGGCACCACGCTACCAGACCGGGTTCCCATCCATCCGCCTGTCATCCTCCACAGCCACCGCTTACAGAATTACCAAGGAGCCAGCAGCAGATCAAGACAGGAGGAAATGGCATCAGCCCATGGAACAAAATGGATTTGAACTTCAAATAAAATTCCAACCTCTTCCCATGGGCAGATTCTTACCATTTTTATTTAAACCCGCTGTGAAGGAGCGTAGGGACAGTGGCTCACTTCTGCTCCTGGTACAGAGCAAGGCTGTCCTTGAACTTCTGGCCCTCCTCCCTCCACCTCTAGAGTGTGAAATTCACTGGGAACTGGGCAGGGGAGGAGGGGAAGCGGGACAAACTGGGAGAGCTGGGATTTGGGGAAGGAGTGTTTTCTGTTTTTATGTGTTTTAAGCTGTTTAAACTTTACACAAAATACAATTGTACTTATTCATGAGTTTGATAGCAAAAAAAAAAAAAAAAAAAAAGTCTTTTTTAAAATGCAAAACTGCAATCCCACAGCAGGAAGGCACCACCAGCCTAGCAGTTCACATTGGCTGTGGACAGCGTGCCCCAGCTTGGGCCTGAAGGAAGGGCGGGGGATCCCTCTGTCTTATGGGGGTCTTGAGAGAAGGTGGTGGAGGGATAATGAGAGGACTTAGTGAGCAGGAGGTGTTTCTGGGGCCTGGTTCTTCTCGCACAATGAACAGGACAGTGGCAGGGGACAACCCTGGGACAGTGCCTCCCAGTTCACAGGAAGTCATCTCTAGGTCCACACCACACATTCCTCCTGCTCTCAAAAGAAACCGGTCAGACAAGAGTGTGGGTTTGTGACCCAGGGGCTGCTCTCCCTCACTGGACTTGGAAATTGACCTGCTATGTTCAGCTCCAGTCTGCAAAGGGGGGCGGGGAGGCGGGGGGGCTCACCAGTATCTTTGCAATAGAGTAAAAGAAGAGACAAGTGGGGGCGCTGGCAGTGCCCTGGCCCCTGTTAGGGTCCCCACCAATGTTTTCAGAGGACAGCTGCCAGCAGGTGCCACATGCCTGGATAGTTCTTCGGGCATCAGAACTGCGGACCAGAGGCCCTTCAGGAAAGCAATGCCTGTGTGCTTTAGGAGCGGGCAGACCAACAAAAAGAAATGAAATTGAAGCCAATACCAGGGCTTTCTGGAGTCTCTTCCAAGGCACCTGACTCAGCAGTGATGCAAATGTGAAGAGAGACAGCTTCTTCCCACCCCCAACCTTGCAAAGAAACCAGAGCACAGTGAAGGGTTTATTGGCTGGTGGTCTGTAGGCATAGCCTGGATGGGCAGCCTTGTTGGGGGTCATGGGGCAGCAAAAGGCCCTCAATGGGGAGAGCGTCTGCACCCAGCAGGGGCCAGTGGAACCTCAGTGATAGACCCAGCACGATCAGAACTGGGGACTCTAGGGAACCTAGGGATCAGCCCACAGAGCAGAGGTATAACTGATCCTAACAGCTGTAATTGAGGGCACAGGTGTGCCTGCTGTGTGCCTGCTCCACGCTCTTTTGTGAGGTGACTGTAACCTCTTCTGTGTGCATGCTGTGTGCCCGCTACACGCGCCTTTATGAGGTGACTATAACCTCTTCTAAACTGAGGTTCAGTGAGATTAAGGAGCTTGCTCCAGACCCCTCAGGATATGGCAGGTGCTGCGGCTTGAATCTAGATTCCCTTTTTTAAAGATTTATTTTCCTCTTAATTATAAGTACACGTGCATGTCTGTGTGGGGGTATGGGCCTATGTGAATGGAGTTGCCCACTGAGCCCAGAATAGGGCATTGGATCCCCTGAAGCAGGAGTTACAGGTGGTTGTGAGTTAACCAACGTGGGTGCTAGGAATTTAACTCCAGCGCTCTGCAAGAGCAGCAAGCACTCTTAACCCCTGAGCCATCTCTCTAGCCTAGTGAACCCAGATTCTTAACCATTCTCTTTCAGACCCTTCCTAGGGAAACATTCCCAGCTGGAGGGCTGTGAGCTGTGCTGGAAGACAGTGGCTGAATCTTTCGCTCCCACCAGCCCCCCTGCAGACAGCATTAGCATTACAGGAAGGGTCCAGCTGGGCCTGGATACAGGAGTCTTTGGCCAATCAAAGGTGTCCCAGTATCATCCAGTCTCTGTCCCACCCGCAACTGCCTCTCTGGCACACAGCAGGTGTTCAGAAAATGATTCCAGAGGAACACATGGTCATATGGCTATTTCTAACATACAGCTCCGTGGAGTCCAGCTTTCCCCTTCCAGCCACGTTGAAAGACAAAATGACTCTCCAAATATTTGCACGATCGTAATCCATCTGGAAATTGAGATGTGTTTCCCCAAATTACCAACTGTGTCTGGTGTCAAAGAAGTTGCATTCTTGTAGGCTTTCGCTTCGAGATAGAACATGTCAGATCCTGACAGTGAAAATGAAAGGTGCCCCCCGGATGCTTGAAAAGATGGGAGCTGCGCCTGACAGCTTAGCCTCCCTAGGGTGAGGCCTCAGTCAAAGCCAAGCCCTGGAGAGCTCCTGCGAGGCGCCAGCCACTAAGCCTGTCATTCTTCTCATTAACCTGGAAATTGATTCAATAAATCTCATGACTACCCATGTTCTGATACCCAAGGTGTGAGTCTACTTACTCAAGACCATATCGTGGGCCGGGGAGATGGCTCAGCAGGTAAAGTGATTGCCATGCAGGCAAGAGGACCCGAGTTCAATCCCTGGAACCGACCTAAAAAAGAATGGGCAGGGTGGCATATACTTGTAATCTCAGAGGGACAGGCAGAGACAGGCAGAACTCTGGGTCTTAACGTCTAGCCAACCTAACATAATCAGATAGCTCAGGACAGTGAGAGACCTTGTCTCAAAAACAAGGTGGACAGCTCCTGAGGAATAGTACCTGAGGTTGATTGCTGGCCTCCACACACAGACACATACCTGAACCAACACACACACACACACACACACACACACATGGGGGGGCGGCGCGGGGGGAGACAGAGAGTCTACCACCACACACAGTATTGTTCCTGTCCCTAGAGACAGGCTCACGGGTGAGTTTTGCTTCTGAAATCAAAAGGGCATGTGACAACAGGGACCTACAGCTAGCCCCTCCTGATAGCGTTCAGTCCAGCTGCAGGGATGACAGGAGTTGGTTGTGAAATATCCTAGATTTGGGGTGAGAGAAGCTTCGGTGGGGTGGGGTGGGGTGCGAACCCTAGGCCAGGAGCAGGGACAATTGAAGATGTCCCTCCATCTAGTGCCACCTCTAGGGGGTGACCATCATCTTGACTTGGTTACAAATTGATCCCTAGCCTACAGGCTCCACTAGGGATAGGATCCTGTGTCCATCCCAGGCCTGGCTTGGAGAGAATGTGCAGAGAAAGTTGTGAGCAGGTTCAGCATTGGTCTGCGAGGAAGCCTTAGGAGCTAAGCCAGAAGACACACATCTGCGTTGGCTTAGAGGGGGACTCTCTAGGGGCAAACACCCAGGAGTAAGATGGGCTGGGCGGGAGTTCTGACCACACTGCCATCTGCCTGACCTTGAGGACGTACTTGGGCTCTGAGAGCCTCAGCTTTCTTGGCTCTTCAGGCGACTTGCAGTTGTGTGCAACGCTGCAGAGCGTGGTGAGATTAAGTGATGGTCAGAAGGCACCGTTGTTCACGCATGGTACAGTGGCCGGCATAAAGGCCACTGCACCTCCTCACCTTCTACCGTGCCCGCCAAAGTCCCTGCTTTAAGAAGCCTCAATACCTATCCAGGTCGGTGTCCCGAAATGCTTGGGAGGGGAGGGGATTGAACAGCATGGGGATCACTAGGACACATTCCTCCAGCCCTTCCTCTCCAGAAACACTTTTCCTTAGAGTCTGCAGTAAGCCACATACAGTAACAATGGGTGCGAGGAGGCTCCACTGAAGACAGGCAAGGGCCCAGTGGGGTGGCCGCCGTGGGGAAGGGCACTAAGTGACCTTCTGCATCTCAGAGATTTGTTTCTAAAAGTGGCGATTCCTCCTCCAAGTCAGAACCTAAGGTGCAGACAGACGCCCTCTTTCCTCAAGCATGGATAATGTTCCCTGAGAGAGACAGCCCATCCCCAGACATCCCACAGGGCCAGCAGGGCCCACTCTCTCCTTGGCCCTCTGGGAGGCCTCCTAGTTGGTCCTGTGGGATTCATTCTTCACTGGTGCCCTCTGGTGGCTGGGTGCCTGCCGTGAGTGAAGAACTTTCTAGTACCCAACATTTGCTTCCACTCCAGGGCAGTAGGGGAAGCAGGACACCCTATTTATCTATCTATCTATCTATCTATCTATCTATCTATCTATCTATCTATTTTTTTAGACAAGGAAATTAAGGAATTGAGAAGTGAAATTGCTCCCCATGCAGACCTTGCCTGGTCTTGTTTCCCTCAATCAAGTTACTGATGGATGATAAAGAGGAGACAGGCCAAGCTGGGACCTGAAGGGCCCAGTGCATGTCTACCTGTGAGCGAGCACCCAATGGGACAGAGTCTGGCTGGCTGAGCCTCCCTCAGGGGAAGGAATCAGAGATGGGTTGGCCTGGAAAATGGTACCAACTATCCTGGCAGTGAGAGGGTCCAGGACTAAGAGGAGAAAGCACCATGGGATGAGCACCCCACTTCAGGAGCCAAAGCCATCAGGAAGGAACTCAGAGTACCCAGGCATACCTGAACACCAGACACACAGGTAGGAGCTACCTAGGCTCTGTCTCAAACATTTGGGGGTCTGTGTAGACCAAAAGCATGTGTAGTCTCCCCAAGATGCAAATCTCACCAGCTGGCTTCTGCTTTACCTCACAGCCTCCCTCCCACCGTGCTGTTTCAAGCTCAGGGTGAACGTGGTGCCAAAACGTCTTGCTCTTCCCACACAAGAGGCGAGTGGGAACATAGAGACATAAAAACCCAGCAGCTTCCAAAGGGGTGACTCCTGGTACCACCAACTGGGAGAATGGAGCTCAGATGGGAGCACACTGGCCCTGGAGGATGGCCCTGCCCTGTCGCTGGCATGTGACCTGGCAGGATACCTCTTCTACAGCCACCACAGCTTCTCCCAGACTCCTTGGGATGATCACAGAGAGAAGTATGGCCCATGCTGCCATGCAGTACCTACTAATACCAACTGAATAGTAATAAGAGAGGTTGAATTACCTTTGTGACCCAAGGCTGGTCAGTGCTCTCTCTAGGGCTAGTGATCTAGAGGAGAGAGAGAGAGAGAGAGAGAGAGAGAGAGAGAGAGAGAGAGAGAGAGTAGCAAATTTGATTTAGACACCTAATCTCATTTAAAATTACTTTGGCAATAAATCCACCACTCTCCCTGAAGCACATTTCAGTGGCAGTGACATCATGGGATGAGCAGTCACCTCCCTCCTGCCCGGTTAGCACAGGGGAGGCGCCCAGAGGCCCAGACCCACACAGGTAACAGCTCCGTCTCAAGCTCACAGAAGACCTGCCACCAGCTGTTTAATGAGCCAGCCTCAGTCAGCTTCTTTGTCGGCCCAGTGGTAGTCCTGTATCAGTCTGAGCACCTATGGGGGTGCAGAACCCTAGAATAGCTCTCCATGCTGCACTTCTGACTCTAAACGGAACATCTTGTTGGGTCTTGATGAGGGACAAGGAGACACAGTGGGGGTCATTCCCTTGGATGGAATCTGGAGCAAGCCTGCCTCTGACCTGGAGAGGATGCTCAGGACACTTCCCAGATCCTGGAGTTGCTGGGGTTTGGAGTATGGCTAAGCCCAAAGCTCTGAGACTAAGCAATCATATTTAGAGCCGAGATTGGCCACTTACCAACAGGGAGTCCTCAGTAAGTTTCTGAGCCCTCGGGGGCTCCAGGCCTCACTTGAGTCATAAAGATGAAGGCAGCCACATCTCACTTGAGGGGTAGAAATGATAGAGTTGGCCATGTCTGGAACTTGCCTCCAGAATGGCCTCATGTCATCTACCATCCAGGACCACAGGATGATCAGTACAGCAGGAAATGTTTCCTCCCCAGGTGCAGGCACTCTTAGAAAGCCACACACACACACACACACACACACACACACACACACACCACATCTATAGGTATGCTGATGTATATACATACACCCACAGACTCACATACAAACATACTAGTACCCAGCAACTCATATATACACTCCCACACACATGCAATAATATTCATGTTCTCACTGACACACACAGATACTTAGCCTTGCTGACATACAAACACGGACTCCCATGGACTCATAAACACATGCCACATGCACAGTAGTATATATAGACACAGACGACTCACTGATGTTCAGACACACTGAATGTACATGTTACATCTTACACAACTATATTGACACCCACAGGTGTGTCAATTGACTCGGGGACATAGAGGTACACACACACACACACACACACACACACACACACACGTGTGCATGAGCACACCACTGAGGTACAGACACCTCACTTTCACACATAGAGACTTCCATACCCAACGGGCCAAGTGGGGCTTTGACATGGGTGATTGGATCTTGCCACTGAGGCACTGTCTCTAAAGCCAAGGTCAGAGTTTACATATGTGGACACTTACCACATTCCTGAACCCACTCCATCTCAGTCACCACCCCAAGCTGAGCCCAGGATCTGAGAAGTTCTTAGTCTCCCACACTTATAACATTAGCAACACTGGGGGTACCATGGCTTGGGCTCATGACCTTCTCAAAATGTCCCTGTGTCAAAGGGCTGTGAAGGAACCACCCTGTGTCCTGATACAGGGACACATCCCAGAGCCCCACTCACTGCCCTGAGCCACTCTCCATCTGGAAAAACTTTGAAGCTGGCATTTAAATGTCAGCTGTCAGAGGCCCATCAGCCCTACAGCTGTGGGCCTCAACCCCTAGGAACCAGGGGGGAACAATGGCAGAACCAGAGGCTGCCCTTGACTCCTCAGAGGTCCCTCCCTGCCCAGGCATGCCCTCCCTAGACTCCACCCTATAAGGTGGTCCTGGGCCACAGCACAGCAGGCAGCTCCCAATCACCCCTGTAGCCTGGACCTTCACAGTTCCTTAAAATCAGGCCTGTAGGCCCTGGGGCTCCCAGTCAGAGGAATTGAAACCTGGCACGTGGAGACTGGCAGGGAGGGAGTATAACCACTCAGAATCACCATAAGATAATAGGGAACACAGGGCTTTGTGCCCTGTGCTGGTGTCCGAAGGTCTGGGTGTTTGCGGCAGGGCAGGCAGGCCTGAGATCCAGGATCCAGTGAGGCTGAGTGGAACCAGGCTAAGAACCCCACTTAGCAGGAATTGCTGCAGACTGTAAATGGCGGCTCGGCTCCGGGCTGTTTGAGGAGCAGCCAGCAGGGACTTCGCTGCCACTGTCTAGCTCCTCTACTCTTTCCCTGTAGCCAGCATCCAGTGAGAAGCTGATCACATAGGGACATCCCCTATTGCCCTTTATTCCTCATTCTTACGTCTAAGAGGCCATCAAGTCCCCCAGACCTCTTGTGCCAGAACTTTCCCTACGTACATTCACTTCCCACCATAAGAGCCTGGGCTGAACCAGCTGCTCTGTGAGTTATGGGTCATATCTTGCAGGCCAGGAATCCAGGCAAGGCAGAGCTGGATAGCTTGTCACTACCCCACAGTGTAGGGGCCCCAGCTAGTGGGATCCCAAAACCAGCCTCTTGAGTCATCTAAACCACTACTGTCAGTGGGGACCTGAGTGAACCCCTGACGTGACTATGAGGCCCCCCTGCAGCCCAGTTCCTCCAGCATGCAGTCACGTGGGCACAGCCAGCTTTCTCTGAGTGGACACTCGGGGCTTCAAAGGGGAGTGTCCTGAGTGACCCAGGGTCTAGCCTCTAAGGGTTATTGCTTCTGCTGTGTTCCCTCCTGAGAGAGTTGGCCCAAATCCAAGGGGAGCAGACATCAACACCACCTCCTTAGGAAGTGTCTAAGAATGTGTGGGCATATTTTTGAGCCGTCTTTCACTCAGGAATGCCTCCAGAGGTGCTAAGCCCTCCTGACTCCTTTCTCGGCTCAGCCACTTGCCTCCCAAAAGACTTGATCCTAGCCCAGAGGCTGGGAAAACCAGCCCATGTCCGGCTGTCTGCCTCTAGCCCTGCCCTTCCAAGTCATCCATCATCAACAGAGAAGTTCACCGACAGCAGCAAATCCGGTAGCTCTGGGACTCACAGCAGCCTACCACAAAGCAGGATGTAGTAGGGTTTAACTACCTGAGGGGCAGCATCCGGGTTACTGTGCCTGCAGCGCCCTCTGCCTCTGCCCCAGCCACATTGCATTCTAAATCCTCCGTGCTCTCCCGCTCTGCTATCATTGTGTCTGCTAGTTTTCCAACCTAAAGTACCCCTTCTTCTTCTGAAGGAACCCTGGAAAACTCATCCTCACCCTTCAAAACCCAGCCGCAATGTCACAGCCTCTGTGATGCCAGCCTCAATACATGTATGAGCATAATACAGGTGTAGGCTGATGGCTCTTAATCTTGGCTGCATGCTAGGTTCCAGGTGGGCTCTGGTCACTGTCCTAACGAACTCCACCTTGGCTCTCTGGCTCTGTGCTGGCTTCTTTCACCTTTCCTCTTGAGTCACCTTGGATTCCAGGAACAGAAGGACTCATCCACAAACACATCTGCAACGTGGAACTGGCGGGACACCCAGCAATTGGTGAGCCCGCAGGACAGATGCCTCCTGACAAGGACCAACTGTCAAAGCAGCCATTCTCTCATGAGAGCCAGAGAGCCCTGCCCCCACCCCCAAGCAGTGACAGCCAGAAGACTTCGCCAGACCACCTTGCAGCACCAGATCTGAGGTGACGATCAGCCAGATCCTGCCTGCCAGCACTGCTTCATCAATCATCCAGACCTCTCACCCAGCTCTACAAAAGCCTAAAGCTCATGTCAGAAGTCAGATGGCCCCTTAATAGTCTTCCCCGTGTGGCCACATTGATTAATTCTCCTCTCTGCTCTTCACCATCGTGATCGCTATAATTGGCATATCGGGGTAGGCAGCCGAGTCCAGCCTGTTAGGGATGCAGGGGGCAGGACTTTTGCTCTAAAATCTTGGTTAGAAAGGAGGGTTTTTTTTTTTTTAATTTAAAACATTTTTTAGACATGTGTATGGATTGTTTACCTGCATGTGTGCATATGCACTGGTCTACAGAGGCCACAAGAGGGCACTGGATCTCCTGGAACCGGAGTTACAGGTGGTTGTGAGCTGCCATGTGGGTGCTGGGAACCAAACCCAGGTCCGCTACAAAAGCAATATGCTCTCTTAATCACTGAGCCTTCTCTCCAGCCTCAACGGGGAAGATTTAACATATACTGGTGACAAGGTGCCAATCTGTGACATTCTGATTCGTGACATAGGGTCTGCCTCAGACATAGGGACCCTCAAAACTCCCTCAGAAGAGTCCATGCAGCTGGAGGCTGAGAGGCCCTGCCATAGACCAGTGTGGCTCACAGTGGCTCACATAACATAACTTCCTTCCCTCAGGAGATTTAGTTCCTTGAAGACAAGCTGGGGACCTAGACCAAAGACAAATCAATGGAACTATGAACATCCTGCATAGTCCTCCTGGCTAGCTCTTCAGGCTCTCGGTAAGTGTATGCAATGGGTTTAAAAGAGAAAAAGTTCACACATGACTTCTGCTAGAGGGAAGGTGATGTTACAATTTAATCATGAACTCATTAATCAGCTCACCTAAGGTGTTATGCATTTTGGAGGCTTTTCCATTCATTCACAGTGACCCAGAGGTCCCTAGCTGCATATATATTGGGACTTCAGGCCCTGTTCAGCGCCACTGTGATACCCAGACTCAGTTTCCCTAAGGAGCCCTGTAAGGATGTGGCCTCTGCTCTGGGACCAGAAAGAAAGGCAGGCAGGACCACAGTCCTTGCTTCACTCCAGTTGTGATTGCAACTCACCTGGTCCCCTGATCGCAAGATCCATCCTGCCTCGGCCCCACCCCAATTCCTGCAGCTGAAGCACAGGGAAAGTAACCCCACAGTGTGAGACCGAGGGTGCTGGAGTCAGAAAGTGCGGGAGTCTGGACCCAGCACACCTCTTCATAGCCGCGGAACCAGAGCCAATCAAGCCTGTGAGCCCCAGCTCAGATAACGTTAACAGCAGTGGCTGCCCCCGAAGGCCATTATTCTGCGAGAATGAAATGATGGCTAAGGAGTCTAATGCCAGACCTAGCTTAGAGAAAGGATTTAGGATCTGACAGGTGATAACACAGGCCGAGCCCTCAGGCCCAGGGCTGTCTCGCTGCCTGTGCCACTCAGAATACGTCTATTAGTTACTTTTCTCATTACTGTAACGGAATGACTGACAGAAGCAACTTGAGGGAAGAAGGGTTTATTTCCCACTTGTAGCTCAAGGATACAGTCCATCGTGGTGAGAATATGGCGGCAGGAGCAGGGAGCAAGCAGCTGGTCACTGTGCATCTGCACTTAGACAGCGGCGGCGGCGGAAACCGGCGCTCAGCTGCCTTCCTCCTTTTTTAATTCAGTCCAGGACCCCCAATTCACAGAATGGTAATACTCACATTCAGGGTGAATCTTCACACCTCAATTACCTCAATCTAGAAGCTCGCTCACAGGCCAATCTAGAAACTTGTTTCCATGGTGATTTCAAACCTCATCAAACTGAAAATCAAGATGAAACAGCAGAGAGAGTTGCTTGTCATGCCAGGCCCCAGGTTTTGCATCTGGAAAGTAACACCAACTGAAGACTTGACCCTAAGATCATGGTCACATGTCCGTACCCAGCGGGACCAAGCGTGGTGACTGGCTTACACCATGCAGTCAGTATGGCTGTGTTTCCATCCTCCTCACAGGATTCCAGCTGGTAACAACTGCTTATGACAACGGCCAGGAGCAATGTTCCCTCTGACGAGGGTGTGACCACGCCTGGGTGCTCACAGAGACTTAGAAACAGCTCTCTTCACATAGACACGGGCCCAACAGAACTCTGTACCAACTGTTTTCCTAGTCAATGGAAAACATGTGGTCCCAAGGAACCCAAGTGTGAGGACAAGTGTGTGGTAGCCACGTATCTGCCAAGGCAGAGCCTCACAGCCCATCTTGTGTTTTACTTCTGCAGAGGCTGGAAGGAAAGACAGATTCATATCACCAATCAGCATGGGGGTAACCTTTCTCCACTAACAAACTGAACCATCTCAACACCCAAACACATCGCTCCCCAAGAAAGGAAGGAGAAGCCTGTGAGGTCTACAGCTGTCCAATACAAATTTATTTCCTTCTAGAATCATCACAACCACCATTTTCCTCTCCCTCTCCTCCTCCCAGGCCACAAAGCCATCTGTGGGTCCAAGGTAAACCAGACTGGGCCAGTTCCAGCTCAAGCTGGAGATAAGACTCTTTCCCATTGTCCACACAAGTCCTGGTGCAGATAAGCAAGAAGAAGGGACAGTTCTTCAACAGAGAGAACTCCTGTGTGTCACCACCTGCCCCCATGCTCTTGGAGCCAGGTCTTTAAACACAGGCCAGAGGGCACCCTTCTCCCAGACAGCCAATGTGACAATGTGAGCCTTCATACCCAGTTAGGACCTTGAGCGTAGCAGACATCCAGCATCTTAGGAACTTTCTAAGCTACCAGCTCAGAGACTGGTGAGATGGCTCAATGGGCAGTGTTTTCTGTGCAAACATGAGAACCTGAGTTCAGATCCCCAGAACCCATGTAAAGGCCAGGTATAGCCACACATTCCTGGGATACCAGAGCTAGGGAATGGAGAGCTGGGAGAATCCCTAGGGCCAGTTGGCCAGCTGGCCTCACTGAATCGTTGAGCTCCAGGTTCACTAAGGGATCCTGTCTAACAAAATAAGTTAGATCAATAAAGAAAGACATCTGAAGTCAACTTCTATGGTGGTTTGAAAGAAAATGGCCTCCAAAGGGAGTGGCACTATTAGGAGGTGTGGTCTTGTTGGAGGAAGTATGTCACTGTGGGGGAGGGCTTTGAGGTGTCCTATGCTCAAGCTATGCCCAGTGTCACAGTTCACTTCCTGTTGCCTATTGATCAAGATATAGACCTCTCAGCTCCTTCTCCAGCACCATGTCTGCCTATACTCCGCCATGTCCTGCCATAATGATAATGGACTAAACCTCTGAACTGTAAGCCAGCCCCAATTAAATGTTTTCCTTTGTAAGAGTTGTCATGGTCATGGTGTCTCTACACATCAATAGGAACCCTAACCAAGACAACTTCTGACCCCCCACAGAGAGAGAGAGAGAGAGAGAGAAAGAGAGAGAGAAAGAAAGAAAGAAAGAGAGAAAGACAGAGACAGAAAGGAAGAGGTGGTGAGCCAACTCAGTCTTGACCAAGCTTATAGGCATTCAGGGAAGAAAGTTGGTAGCTCTTGTCTGAAGACTGGAGATGAGGGTTCCACCTAGTCAAGCCAGGACCATTGTCCAAGTGCTTCACGCCTGATGTGTAGAATAAAAGGACCTGGAACCACTTACCCACCTCACTGGGTGTCCTGGGTGCAAAGGTGCCATGAAATGAAAATGTTGGCATGCTTTGCAAACCCCAGCATTCTGGACAGTAATGAACCACCACTAACAGTTCTTCCCTTGGGCCCTGTGGGAGGGGTGAACTTGAACTCCCTGGGCTCTTCTGAACAGGTCAAATCTCTGCTAGATCTTCTGTTTCATCTCCCAAGTCTATGCAGACTTGATGCTTAATTCACAACATTGGTTTGTTTCAGTAAAATGACATTTCTAATTAGCTAGCATATCAGTGCATCTGGATCAGTGCATGCTCCAAAGAGCTGCCTAACCCTGTGGCTCTGTGTCCCTCTCCCTACCCCCTCACCCCCAACACTAACCCTCACTGCGCTTTGAGTGGTAGAGCAATGTGGAGCTTGTAACGGTTTCTCTCCTGAGGGTAAAAGGTTACCTGTGTCATCATCAACAGTCTCAACTCATCTTCATGAGATTTAGATAGCAGTTCAGGTTGTCCGAAAGTAGAGCCTGAGACATGGATGTGGTACCTGGGATCAACTGACAGAGGCAGGGGTGAGGTCAGGAAGCAGGAGGAAGAAGGGAAGGCTATGGAAAGGAAAGACAATATAGGTAGGCTTTCCGGTGTGGGTGGTGGGGCCCAGCCACAGATGCCTCACTCCAGCTTGAATCAAAGAAGGGTCCCAGGCCCACCTGGCCCCTCCTTTGTGACTGAGGATTCAGGGAAGCATGAACTTTCCAGCTTGTGCCAGCCAGGATAGCATCTGTGGCAGCAGGTTCTCAGGGGCTTTGGACACACAAGGAAAACTCAAGGGACAAGGTCTCCACAGACAGCCAGCTTGCATGCCTGAGGTGGGATGCTGCCGGCTGGTCAGCATCACACATGAATGGAAGCTTCCATGGTAGATCCAACCATAGGGAGACACATGCCTGCTCCCACCTCCTGCCATACCCTTCATAGTTAAGAGCATGGACCCTTCTGAAGGGCAGAGCTTTCAACCACACAGTTTACACTTTGAGCTCACATGGGGATATGCTTTAGCAGCATGTGACTTAGCAGAAACTCTAACACCTCACATCTCTGTCAGTCATGACTTCCTAATAAGGAGAAGAGAGGAGGAGAATTCGTGAGAGTGAGTGAACACCCCAGATGCCCAGATCATCCTGAGATGAGGGAGGGCTTAACAGGTTAAAGGAGTGGACATGGTACAGCCAGGAGAAAGCGACCCAAAGACAGAAACAGCAAGAAAGAAGTAGAAAAGCCTCATGGCCATCACCCAGGAGCTAGCTGAGCCCTGTGAGGGTGGCTCATTTTAAGTGTCTTGTGAGTAGAAAATAGTAGAGCCATATGCACGTTTTTCATTGATCACATTGGCTTCTGGCTGTGTGGACAGGGTGGGGGGCAAGAGAAGACCTGTTATTAGTGAGAGGGTGCTATTGTACCCGTCTAGGAGAGGGGTCTCAGGAGTCCTTTTTGTTTTATAAATTTTTAATTTTTTTTATTTTATTGTTGTTATTTGTTCTTTTGAGGCAAGGTGTTTCTATATGTACTGGCTAGTTTTGAGTCAACTTGACCCAAGCTAGAGTCATCCGGGAGGTGACTCTATTTTCTCAATTGAGAAAAATGACACCATAAGATCAGGCTGTAGGCAAACCTATAGGGCACTTTCTTAATTAGTGATTGATGGGGGAGGGCCCAGCCCCCTGTGGATGAGGCCACCCCTGGGCTGGTGGTCCTGAGTTCTGTGAGAAAACAGGCTGAGCAAGGCTGTAAGCAGCACTCCTCCATGGCCTC
Organism: Peromyscus aztecus; assembly: GCA_902168405.1. NCBI lineage: Eukaryota > Metazoa > Chordata > Mammalia > Rodentia > Cricetidae > Peromyscus > Peromyscus aztecus. The sequence goes on from CABHPQ010134154.1 coordinate 28,239, forward strand.
TGCATCAGCTCCTGCCTCCAGGCTCCCACCCTGTGTGGGTTCCTGTCCTCACTGCCTGTGATGATGAACTGTTGTGTGGAACTATGAGTGAAATAAACTCTTTCCTCTCCAGGTTGTTTTTGGTCACGGTGTTTCATCACAGCGATAGTAGCCCTAAGACACTATATAACCCAGACTAGCCTCAAATTTATAATCCTCCTAGTTCAGCATCCCCAGTGCTGGGATTACATGCATGTGCCACCACACCTGGAATATTATTCATCTTTTAAAAAGAAAAGAAAGGAAGGAAGGAAGGAAGGAAGGAAGGAAGGAAGGAAGGAAGGAAGGAAGGGAATAGCCATGTTTCTTTCCAGGAGGAATCTGAGATCCCAAAAAATACAGAGAAGGAAACACAGACAGAAAAGCAGATTAGTTGGTTGCTGAGGTTGGAGGGTCCAGGTTTTCTAGCTACACTGCTTGCCTATAGGATGACTAACATAGCTAACTCAACCCTTCAAAGCCATGGCTTCTTTCTCCAAAAGTTTCTTCACCACCACCACCACCACCACCACCACCGCTGCCACCACCACCACCACCACCACCATCACTATCATTACCACCATCATAATCAACATAAACATAATCATCATCATCATCACCCTTATCACTGTCACCAGCAGCAGCAGCACCATCATCACTACCACCGTTCTCTTCATCAACCCTGCTCCCAGGCTGGATCAGAGTCCACTCTACCCTTGGTTCATCTCAGAACAGTCTTGGCATCTGAGTGGGTGGGCCACCTCTCCTCTCAGTCTTCAGTCCTTCTTCCAAGCCACCTTCTTACCTGTGAGGTCTCTTAAAATTGAATAGGAAAGTTCTGTCCAAAGAGCAGGAAAATTTTATCATCAGAGTCACTAAAATACAAAACTTTCTCCTTTCTTTCTCTCCCTCCCCGCTCTCTCCCCTCATTATGCTTTTTTGCATCTGATATCATTTTAAGTAAAGAAAAATGAAAAACTCACATTAGTAGCACAAATGTTGCCATCCATCATTATTATATTATGCCATGCAGTTTTAAATGTAAATATGAGAACATTTACCTCGTATATGGAATCATCAAACTGCAGCTTGTATTTTATGGTTCGCACATGCAAATGTATTTGCCAGAACAGTGGAACGAGCAGCTCATCTGCTTGCTGATGTGTCTCCTTGACAAAATCAAATTCTCCCAACATTCTGCCTTTGATTACTGATGCAGGTGGAAGGGCTGGGATGTTTAAAAAGACAGTGTGGTTGACCCGCCTTGCCCTTCTCTTCTGTGGCATGATCCCTGTGCACTCACAGAAGCCGAGTCAGAAGGTATGAGGGCCTCTCTGCTTTTCTGCGTTGCTTTGAAGGTTATTTTCTGCCTTCCTTCTGCAATCAAAGCACATTCAGAGCTAGGAGGCAAGGTAGCTTCTTGGAGCTATCAGTGACCATTCAATTATATGCAACAAGCGTCCTTGTGTTTGCTGAGTGTCACTGAGCTTCCAAACATCATGAGTCCACCAGCATTCTATGTTCATGGTCCTGACAATGAAGAGATGGTGTACAAATGAGAGTATTATATGCAGATAAATCAGGAAGAAACAATGGACAGATATGTTGCCTGAATCTGCTGCATCATGTGCCTGTTCCATGGTCCCACCAGACGTCAGCTACAAAGCACGGGTTCAAGGATAAGCTTATTAAAATTGCAAGCTGATGGCAAGAGGAGGAGGTCCTCCTGATCACAGAGTCCTTTGTGATTGATCGCATGTGCAGCACACCCATGATACCAGCCCTGCCTCTGCCAGGAGATGAACATGGTGTGTTTATGCTTGGCCTGTCTCTCTGGGAAGTGGCAGGACAACACGCAAGGCAGGTGATAGAAAAGCTTCGAAACCCCAACCCATGGACCACACGAGGCCTTCATGCTCTTCAAAGCCTGTAGAGTGAGCTGAGCTGCAAGCTGGAGGAGCAGGCTTCATCGGCAGGAAGCTGGACAGAGGCAAGCTGATTATGATTCCCCATGAACTTGAATGACATGAAATCTATTTTACTTGCAAAAATCAGAACTATGCTTAGTAACCAGCAAGCTCAAATCAAAACACTCCCCTGAGCAGACACTGGGCTACAAATTGATGGTGTATGATGGCTGTCCACAGTCAACACCACCTGCATATGCTTCAACCACCTCTCTCCCTACTCAGAACTCCTGCCCACAGAAATGGGTGTCATCATCTGTGTTGGGAATGAGATAACTCAGAGAGCCCATATCTGGTGAGTGTTAGGAACCAAAGCATCATATATTCCCATTTTGGAAAGCAATTTCCTGCCCTTATCTTTTCTTAGCCTGGAAGCAGATGGCCTCATGGGCATGGTACATGGGTTTAGGCTACAGGACACAAAGAGTCTGGGCTATTCCAAGGCTCTATCCAGCTCAGG
>CABHPQ010134156.1:0-16521 GCA_902168405.1 Peromyscus aztecus
TTAGGGGGAGACCCGCCCTGCGGGTTTTTTTGTTTTTTTTTATTCCGAGGAACTTCGCTTCCAAGATCGGGTGGCTTGGTAGGGACCTTGATAAGGTTCCTGTCAAACGCGTTGGGCTTTAGTTGAACAATATTCAAGGAAGATCAGAGTAACTCAAAACTTTGAATTGCGCAATGCACCTATGAAAATCTGATGGGAGCTGAGGCTTTTTCCCACGGGAAACATTTTGTTCTGAAATTCAGGGAGCGAGGAGAGGCAACCTTGGAGTCTACAAACCTCAAGTTGACAGCTCTAATAAAAATATCCTTTTGGCAATTTAATTTTTTTTTATTAAGCTGGCAATTGGGAAGAGGCATGACACTTTTGAACAAACCAACCAAAACATGTTTTAAAAAAATAAAAAGATGTCTAACTTAGCTGAGGAAGTAATTGAAAAATACCATCCATTTTCATTTACTTCATAAATTTTTCCCAGCTGCCTCGTCTGTGCCCAATGCTATACCATTAGCTAAGGATATAGCAGCGAACTATATGCGCAATGCTCCAGCATTTACAAGACTATTATAGCAGTGAACTATACATGCAATGCTCTGGCACAAGACTATTTTGTCAAGAGAGGTGAACAATGAATAAATAAATGCACAGGTAATAAGAAGGTTGAGTAATGATAAGTGGAGAAAATTAATTAGGTAAGATGAATGGTATTAGAGTTGGGTTGCAGTTTATGTAGGATGATTAGGGAAGGACTAACAGATAAAACAACTTTGAATTCAGACCCGAAGTTAAGGAGCAAGTCTTGTGTGCAGGGGAAGTTTTCCAGGCATAGGAAATAACAAATATCTAAGCCCTGAGATAATGAGTGAAAATAAAGAGGTATGAGGTCTGAGCCCTGGACCACACCTACAAATGAGCATTTGCCAAGGGAGAAGGGGAGTACTACTAGGAGATAGAGTGCATTTCTAGTATGCAGGCAATCTGGCTTCCCTGGGACCAAATATAATGGACTCAGTTGGCTCCTGTGTTGAGCGGACTTGGGAAACATTATGAGGAAAGGGGAGATCCTTCTCATGGAACAAGCGAGTTCAAGGCCAGCCTCGGCTACATGGGATCCTGTCTCAAAAACAAAACAACAATATTTTTGCTTGTTCTGAACCTATTGAGACAGATAAGTTGACATTTTTTTAGTTCAACAGGTTTGTGAATTATATAACTTGGTTTTAACTAAACCCTAGCAAAATGCACATCTAATTTAAAAAGTTCCCTGCATAGTAATGTCAGTTTAATGATGTGAGTTATAATACATGTAAACATGGCAGAACTACATTTTCTATTTTGTTGTTGTAGCCCAAGCTAGTCTTGAACTCACTTCTGACTCCCCTGCCTCTACCTCCAACCGATAGGATTACAGTTTTGTGCAGTACTGAAGCTGGAACGCAGAATATTGATTGATTAATTAATTATTAATTAATTAATTAATATATTTAAATAATTTAATTAATTTATGTATGTATCGTATGTACCTATGTGGTGGTAATTTGTGTATGCTCTAACAAATAAAGCTTGCCTGAAGATCAGAGGGCAAAGCCAGCCACTAGTTAGCCATAGAGGCCAAGTAGTGGTGGCACACACCTTTAATCCCAGCACTTGGGGTCTCATGCCTTTGCTCCCAGTAATTAGGAGGCACACACGCCTTTAATCCTAGCACTAGAGAGGTTGAAACAGGAAGTGATATGGCTGGGCGGAGGGAGGCATATAAGGTGGAAGGAGACTGGAACTCAGTCCTTTTTTGAGGAGTTGGTGAGGTGAGGGGTGGCTGTGGCTTGTTCCTTTGTCTCTGATCTTCCAGCATTTACCCTGATATCTGGCTCTGGGTTTTTATTAAGACCAATTAGAATTGGTGCTACATACCTGTGCCAACAGGGTCTTTGTGTATGGAGGTCAGAAGGCAACTTTAGGGAGTCAGTTCTCTCCACCCATCATGTAGTTCCCAGGATCAAACTCGGGCATTGTTACCCACTGAGTGGCCAGCTTGCAGCCTAGGGTTTAGTACATGCTTAGTTAAGCACTCTACCAATGGAGCTCTGTCCCCAGACCCTGAAGTACATCCACAATCAAGTCCTTTACACATATAGTAGAATCAATGGCAGTGCTAACTGAATCAGATATGAACAAGAAGCCAGCAAAATATGTACATGATGCATATGTGTGTGTATAAACATACAAATTATATAGTTGTTATACATACAGATAATCTACATAAAGTATATGTAAAGATCATATGTATGCATATTGTGGTGCGTGTATAAAGGTGTATAGCTCTAGAACATGAAAAAAACCCTTTTTAGCAGTTAGCAGTCATACAGCACTCTATCAAGTACTTTATGAAATGTTATTAAATCTAATGAAAAGTGTTTGGCAGCCTCTATTTGAGTCCTAGTGGGCAAGAATCAACATATAAAATATTCCACCAGAAAAATTTTAGTGCTTTTCATTGGGAGACTATTGGTTAAAATTATTAAAAATGAAAACTACATGATGATGCAAGAGCTACTGACTCACAAGTGAGACTATGGAAATTAATGGCCACAGATGATATTAAAAAAAAATAAATATGTGGCCAATAACATCATTATCTTATCTTAGATAATGATAATACAAACTAGAACTGAGTAATGGGATTATATCACTAGCATCCACAGAACCTGCTTAATGATCAAAGAAATTTATTTGGGGGTTAACTCACAAGACAGAATAAAGGAATTTGTTAACAGGATCCTGGAAGGGTGAAGCACAGTCCATCTCGCTTCTCTGGTGATCCTGATCTGTACCAGCATCCAAAAACCATGAAGTAGCGAAGAGAGAGAGCATATGTGCATCCCAGATCTAAGGGTCCCCCAGCAGCCACGCCCTAGGGGCATGTACCTCAAGGTCATAGGCTAATGTAACAGCTACCTGCTTCCTCACTAGGGGCAGTGCTTCAGGGCATGGCTCAAACAGCTCCCACTACAACTGAGCATAAATATTACTTTACCACATTTTTTGCCATGGTGTTTTAACATGATACCCCAAGGTGAGATTCATAATAACCATAAATACCATAAAAATCTCAGCTAGATGAGTTGGGTTATGCACATTTCAATATGTCCTATACTATTGATAAAAGGCCTCCAGGTTAAAACCCACCAGAAAGATTACTGTTGCCTAGACAGCTAGGTGCCTAGCTGTCAGGTAACAGGCTTCTATGATAAGCTCCTTTTCACTTACATTATATTATTTCTGTCTTTTTTAGGGTCCTAACACATCTGAGATTATTATTTTGTTATAATCAGAGGGGACAGGCTTTGGGGGGTTGGATTGTTTGTTTGTTTGTTTGTTGGAACAGAGTTGTGCTGCACAGTCTGGCTGCCCTGAAATTCTCCAAGTCCTCCTGACTCAGCATTCAGAGTGCTGGGACTATTTGATTGTTCTTATAAATTATCAAGTCCTAGCTGGGCATGGTGGCACATGCCTTTAATCCCAGCACTTGGGAGGCAAAGGCAGATCTCTGAGTTCAAGGTCAGTCTGGTCTACAAAGTGAGTTCCAGGACAGTCAAGGCTACAAAGAGAAACCCTGTCTCAAAGAAAAATAAATAAATAAATTAGCAAGTCCTGGTCTTGCCTCTAAGAAAGGGCTTAGAGTTTTAGCACCAGATACCCCTCTAAACTAACAAAAGCAGAGAGGGTTTCTCTGTGTAGCCCTGGCTCTCCTGAAACTCACTTTGTAGACCAGGCTGGCCTCGAACTCAGAGATCCACCTGCCTCTGCCTCCAAAGTGCTGTGATTAGATGTGTACACCACCTCTGCCTGGCAAGGCTTAACTCTTAAGATGTTTGTGTTGGTTGCTCCCTCTTTACGTTTCAGTTCATGCTAAAGAAAGGGCAGCCTTCACTCAGACTGGTAAAGCTGTTGAACTCTATAGGCGGTTCCTCTTTGTGTTATTTGTTTCATTTTTGATGGTGGTGTTATTGTCAGGCTTGCTGCCTGGGGATGGAAGCAGAGCCTCCAGCTCAGCCTGGGCCAGCACTGTGCCTGTGTGTGATTATTTCTCTCATTAACTGACCTCCTTGAAAGTGGGTCTAAGTGTCTTCAAAGTGCTTCCTTCGCTTTAAGGTACCCAACTCCTTGTTGTACCTGCAGATCTGCCAACTTCCAGTAGCCAGACTTTGTCCTGCTGTGACATCAGCCTCACCTTGATGACGAGGACTCTGAAAACTCTCTTAGCAGTGAGCAGTGGGAGGTCCCATCTGTCCCCGCTGCTTGTACTGGGGATGGTTGGATGCCTGCCCAGGCTGAGATTTGGTTGTTGGGACTGAATTTATCTCCTTCCAACAGAAGCCTCCCGGAGCATGTGGTGGCTCCCGAAGGTCACCTGGATCAAGGAAGAAGCAAGCTTTTTCTTCTGCTGGAGAGATGACAAGACTGAGTTATCTGTCACAGCTAATTATCACATAGGTCTGAATACTGGGGAACACACTGAGAGGCGGAAGATTGGGATTAACAGATTCCAAGGTTCTTTTCTTTAAACTACTATTTCTCAGAATGTAGTGTCTCAGGAGAACAGAGAGGAAATGAAAAGTTAATCAGCAAAAGGGGTCTGTTTTAGACAGGCTCAAACAGATGATTCAGGGAGTTTGGGGTTGCCCATGGAGACACGTGTGTGATCAAAGGTACCAAATATAAGGTCCAGTGTTGGAAGACGCTAGTTACCAACAAGCCAGCAAGGGATGAATGCTTTAATGCTTACACAGATTTGGGCTGGAGAAATGGGTCAGCAGTTAAGAGCACTTGTTGTTCCTATAGAGGACACAGGTTCAGTTCCCAACACCCACATTTGGCAGCTCACAACCTCTTATAACTCCCAGATGAGGAAATTCATTGCCCTATTTTGGCCTCCTTGGTACTGCCTGTACATGGCATACACACAGGGAAGAGGGCGCATAGACATACACATAAACACACATGAATAATTTGAAAAGACTTATCCTTACATGATGTGTATGAGTGTTTGTCTGCATGGATGTCTGTGCACCACATGTGTGCAGTGCCTACAGAGGCAAGGAGAGGTTGTCAGATGCCCTGGAACTGGAGTTACAGACTGCTGTGAGCCACCATGTGGGTGCTGGGAACAAAACCAGGATGCCCTGGAAGGGCAGCTCTTAACCACTGAGCCGCCATCTCTCCATATCCCCATCAGCTATATCTGAGAATACCACTTGCCCACACCCCTCATCAACATACTGTGTTAACAAAGTTTGCCTGTTCAGTCACTGAAACATCCTATCTCATTGTGTTTCTAATTTGCAATTCATTTTAGCACGACTAAGTTTCTTCCCCAACACTCATCTGTTGCTAGTGGGAGTGCAGACTCGTACAGCCACTATGGAAATCAGTGTGGCAGTTCATCAGAAATATGGGACTTGATCTACTTCAAGATCCAACTATACCACTCTTGGGCATATACCCAAAGGATGCTTCATTGTTCATTGTTCAGTCATGTTCATTGCTGCTCTATTCACAGCAAACAAAAGTTAGAAAGAATCTAGATGTCCATCGGTGTATGAATGGATAAAGAAAATGTGGTACATTTTACGATGGAATATTACTCAGACACTTAGAAAATGAAATCATGAAATTCACTAGTAAATGGATGGAACTAGAAAAAAAAATCATCCTGAATGAGGTAACTCAGACCCAGAAAGACAAATATGGTGTGTACTCACTCATCTGTCGATGTTAGCTGGTAAGCCATTGATAAGAAAGCTGTAATCCATAGAACCACAGAGGCTAGATAGAGAGTAAGGGACTAGGGTTGGGGATGGATTGCCCTAGGAAGGTCAATAGAATAAATAGTTATGGATGGACAAGGAAGTAGGAGGACTGGAAGGGGATGATCAGACAGGGAGGGGAAGTGAGGAGGGGTGAGGAAGGGAACATAGGGAGGGAACCGCTTAAACTTAGGTCATTTGAGGGGTCATATGGAAACTTAGTACAGTAGAAACTTCCTATAATATACATATGCGAGAGCAGACAAAGCCCCAACTGGATACCTCTCATCAGCAAATGAAACTTCCAGTACTGGGAATGGGTTACAGCTAATCAAGTTCTTGGCCAAAGGGATCCCCATGGGAACGCCCAAACAACCCAGATTATTTCCAAGTCTCCACAAACTGACAGTAAGCCCCTATGACTGAAGACAACACCTACACAACTCACTGAACTCAGCCAAGTCAAGCTGGTGCTTACCTAGAGCCTTCACCCCTATTCATGGTAACAAAGAAGAAAGGTAAATACCAACCCCGCTACAAACCCTTCAATCCACAGGAGTGACCCACCTGCAAGATACGCTGGTGCAACAGTGGCACAAAGCTGGTGGGAGTAACCAACCAATATCTACTTTGAGTTAAGGCCAATTCCATGACGTGGACCCCACACCCAATGATGCTTGGGAAGCCATGAACCTGAGATTACATAGGCCAGGAACCCAGGAGAAAGCCAAATGCTACTATTCTGCTACAGGAATGTAGCAATAAAATGACTCCTAATGACATTGTGCTATACTCATAGATCTCTGCCTTGCTCAGCAATCATCACATAAGCTTCCTCCTGCAGCAAATGAGAACAGATACAGAGACCCACAGCCAGACAATATGCAGGGAGTGAGAGACCTTGGAACACTGAGCCCAAAAAGGGAGGTCTCCATCAAATTCCTCCTCTCAGGGATCAGGGAACTCTGTGGAAGAGGAGGCAGAAAGGAGGCAGAGGTAATGGTGGACACCGAGGAATCAAGGCCTTCTAGTGACAATGGGGCTGGCACACATATGAACTCACAGAGACTGTGACAACATGCACAGGGCCTGCAGGGGTCTGTAACAGATGGTATTCTAGAGCTGAAGGCAGAAGTGGACTCACATTTTATCCCAGAGAACCCACCTCCAATTGACAGCCACTTGTAAATGACTCCAAGGGAGTCTCACTGGGGAATCAAGCCACTCTGAAGGGTAGGCCCCATGCCTAGCAGTAGATGACCAAGAGAAAACAAACTCAACAGCATCTTTGGAGGTTCTTTGTCTCATAATGTTAAGTCAGGGCATTTTTATTATTATTATTTTTACCTTACAGGTCCTTTGCATATATATATTTTAGTCTCTGGTTTTGAATCCTTATGGGATGCCTGTGTGTGCAAACATGTGTGTCTCTGCATCTATATACATGTCTTGTGCTCTTTTTCTTGTTTGGTCATTTTTTCACAACCCAATGTGTTTGTTTTTGATTGATCATATTTTATTTTAGTATTATTATTTCTTAGATTCTTATTTGTTTCCTATGGAGAGCCAGAAAGGATATAGATTTGGATGAGATGGGAGGCAAGGAGGATCTAGGAGGAGGAAGGGGAAAGGAAACTATAATCAGAATATATTGTATAATAAAAATCGATTTTCAATAAAAGAAAAAGTTTTCTTCATTTTTCTTTCTTCCTTCCTTCCTTATATTTTCTTCCTTAATTTTGTTTTGGTGTGTGTGTGTGTGTGTGTGTGTGTGTGTGTGTGTGTGTGTGTGTGTGTGCTGGGACTCTAACCCAGAACTTTGCACATGCTAACAATGCACTTCCCTGTGCTATACCACTCCTGTAGGAAATTTTAATAGTTAAACTAGCTCTTTATCTGTTATAAATTGAAGGATACTTTCCCTATCAGTTGTTTGGTCTCTCATATGTTTACCATAACTTTTGTCATAAAGCATTATTTTCTTTCTCTTCTATCACTTTTGTGCTATCCTCAGAAATGATGGGATCTTCTTGTATTGATTTTGTGTTTTTTTCTTCTTCTTTTTCCTTTTTTTTTGTGTGTGTGTGTTAACATCTTTTATTCTGTTGCCAAAATTCCCTGGGGGAAAGGTAAACAATGTCTGCCTCTCTTATTAGGATCCCAATAACAAACCAAGGCATGATTCTACCAGAGTTCACCGGGAAAACATGTCTTAATTACTTTTCTACTCCCGTAGAAAAGACAAAACACAATGACCAGGGCAACTTATTGAAAAAATAGTTTATTGGGAGTTTACATGTTGAGAAGGTAAGTCCATGACCATCATGGGGGCAGTATGACAGCAGACAGGTGTGGTGCTGGAGCAGTAGCTAAGAGCTTACATCTTGAGACGACAACCACCAGGCATGGAGAGATAGATAGAGAGGCCTGGGCTTTTGAAACCTAAGTGCACACCCCCAGTAACACACCTCCTCCAACAAGACCACACCTCCTAATCCTTCCCCAACTCTTCCATCAAATGAGGACCAAGTATTTAGTTATATGAGTCTATGTATACAACTGGCTGGGAGAGGTGGATAGACACTCAGGTGAGGGTCCCATGACCCTCCTCACCCTCTCCTTCCATGAGGAAGGTAAATAAACAATAGGCCAAGCTCTGATGATCTTTTGTGGCCAAGCACAGCAGAACTCTTGAAGATGACAGTTTGGCTCAGAGGATAGTCCTGTGTTCCAGATCCACTGTACCTTATTCCTATTTAATGTTTGAGATAGGAATTAAAGTTTAGCTATTTGCAGATGCCTGTCTCTGATTTGAGAGCCCATCTTTAATTATATTGTTGTAAGTATTCAAGTTTATTTCTGGCTTTGCTAATTAGTTCTGTAACTCTGTACACTCATGTGCTAAGGGTCAGAACTAACACTCTGGATTTGCTAGAGAAGCATTCTACTACTCTTAACCCCTGAAGTATATTTTCTCAGTCTTATTTGGTGAATGACACTTCATCAATTCTCTTAATCCATGAGAATGAAATTGACCATATTGCCATTTCTATATAACCTGGATGAAATTAATTTTCACATTTAATATGACTTACAATCCCTCTCTCTTTTTAAAATAATTTTATTGTGTGTATGAATGTTTATGAGAGTGTCTGTCTGTCTGTCTGTCTCTCTCTCTCTTTCTGTGTGTATGTGTGTGTGTGTGTGTGTGTGTGTGTGTGTGTGTGTGTGCCCCTGCATGCCCTAACAACAGTGTGGACAGCAGAGCTCTCAGGAGCCAGGTCACTCCTTTCATCATGGGTCTGTAGATCAGACTCAGGCCAGCAGGCTCCCATAGCAAGCATTTTTACCCAGAGACACCTCAGTGGCCTACAATTTCCCCTTTCTAAAAGTTAGCCCTGTTTTTTTTTTTTTTTAGTCCTACTCTGAAAAAAACCTGGACTGATTGTAAAGTTTATATGGAAAGATTAATCAAAGCAGAAATCTTTGATTTCAGAAGGATGAAAAATTAAGAACCTCTAATCTCTAGGTATTAAAATAAACCAGGCTGGCCTCAAACTCACTATGTATGAGGGTGTATGAGGGTGACCTTGAACTTCTGATTCTGCTTCTACCTGCCTAATGCTGAGATTATAGGTGTGTTTGTCACCACGTTGGTTTACATGGTGCTGGGAATTGAACCTAGGGCTTTGTGCATGCTAGGCAAGCACTATACCAACTGAGCTATACTATGCCAAATTTGGACAGCCCCAGTCCAAATTTCAACTCTTTACAACAAGAAGACTGTGTAGTTCTGTGTTGATATTAAGATGTGTTATGTATACTGCAGGAGGAGGTCTGTTTCTTTTCTCATTTTTTTTTTCCAATGCTGAGAATTGAACCTATGGTCACACATTTGTTGCTGGAGAGCTCCCACCAAACCCCGCAGTTCCACAACCCACGTATAAAATAAACACACAGACGCTTACATTATTTAAACTGCTTGGCCATTAGCTCAGGCCTATCATTGTCTAGCTCTTACTCTTATATTTAGCCCATTTCTATTAATCTCTACTTTGCCACGTGGCTCGTGGCTTACCGGTACCCCACATCTTCCTTCTCCTCACGGCGGCTCCAGGCAGTCTCCTCTATCCTTCCTCCTTCCTCAATTCTCCTCTCTGTTAGTCCCGCCTATACTTCCTGTCTGGCTACCGGCCAATCAGTGTTTATTGATGCAGAGCGATATCCACAGCACACATTTGTTAGGTAACCACTCTTTCTTTGAGCAATAGTCCCAGGTCAGTCTTTTTAGCTATCTAACAATTGGAGTAGAGTGAGAAAGCAGGAATTTTGATAGGAGTTGAGTTTAGTTAAATGAGTTGCCCTTGAAATTCTAGGGCTTGTATTTTAGATACCTCATGTGCTAAAAAAGCAAAGAGAAGCTGGATGTATACCTATGACCCCAGTATCTGAAGGCTGAAGCAGGAGGATTTCCAAAAAACTCCACATCAGCACAGGTTACATAGAGGCACCCTGTCATGAACAAAACCCACAAAACAACAACGAAAGAAGCCCTGGCTGTTCAGAGTTATTGTGTGACACTATTTCTGAGGAGATGTAAACAAATATCTACTCACCCCAGATAGGAAACAGACAACAGATCAAAGCAAGATACCATTAAAGTCCAATTGGTGAGCCAATGAATTTACCAGGATTACTTACAGGAGTGTAGGTGAGGGGTTAACTACCATAACAGAAATTATTCAAAGACAGTCACATTACCAGAGCCCGTACAGGCATGGATGGCAGCCCACAAAGGCTGGAAACTTAGAGTGCACTGAAAACCTGTGAGTAGCTCAACAGGTTAGAGACTACCTTTTTCAGGTTGTTCTGATGGTCTGAGAGTGTAATCCTTTCCATTTGTATATGCTTGGAGGGGAAGGGGCCTAGTGATCCGGTCAGTTTCAGGGAAACTGGACTTCCTGAAGCTTTTGAGTTGTATACTTCTTGATCTTAAGGAGCTTCCCTGCAGAATAGAATGTTTTACCCACCTTTAGAGCATCTTGAGGCTTAATGAGCTTCCCTTCAAGATGGGATGTTTTATCTTGGAGGAAATTGCTACACAATAGGAGGCAGAGGCAGGTGAATTGCTGAGAGTTCAAAGCCAGACTGGTCTATATAGTAAGCTCTAGGTCAGTCATGGCTATATAGTGAGACCTTGTCTAAAAAAAGGTGGTGGTAAGGAGGAGTCAATAAAAAAAACTCAAACATTTCTCTATTTGTCTATTTTATAAGCAAAATATTATAATAAATCAATGTTTTAACATGCCTTACTATAATTACACATGAGAGTTGTAATCACAGGTTATAAATAATGAAATACAGTCATTCATGTTTTATTCATTTTTATTGCATTGTGTTAGCATATTGGCTTGTTGCTCTTTGGGTATTAAAATAATTAAATGTTTTTCTATGAATTATGGATCCTACACAAAGAAGAACATAAAGCATTCTTGGTAGCTGGGCATGGTGGTGCATACCTGTGTTCTCAGCACACAGGCAGCTGAGGCAGGAAAGCTAGGAGTCTGAGGTCATCTTGGCTTTCAGTGAGAACTGAGATTACATCTGAAAAAAATCGAAGCCAATCAAATGTAATACTTCTTTAAAACAAATTCAGTTTTTTCCTATTGTGATATCTCTCTTGCTCATTTATATTATTGTGCTGTGTATAACTGTATTTTTTTGTGAATCCTCAAAGTTGGGGAATTCCACTCTTTTCCACATTCCAAAAATAGTTACGTGTCCAGCAATAATTGCTAATCTATGCTGATGGTAAAGTGCTCCCCCCCCCCAATTACCAGCAGATTTTAATTTCTGGTATCTCATTAGTACACAGCCCAAGTTTCCTGCATGTGCCTCTTTCTTGAGCTCTGATTGGATGAATCTGTTGTGATCTGATTCGTTCAGAAGTGACTGATAATGGCCTCAGAGTTCATGGCAGTCCTTCTTGGGACACACAATGGTACCTGTTTCCTTTGTAGTTCTTATATATTCTTTATACAGTTTTGTATATAAAAATGCAATACCTGTTAGTATTCAGTTCATTGGCTAGTGTAGGCAAAATGCTCCCCAAACATAATGAGACTCACCAGAAGTGCTACAGTCAGAAAGACAGATAACCATCTGTATGTGTATGGTGAAGTTGTACCTCAGGTGTTTTGGGAAAAAAATGACTGAGGCATTCTGGGAAGGACTCTGGTGGTCCCTTAAGTGGGTACACACAGTTTCCCTAAGAGCCACCAATTCCACTCCACATATCCAGAGACCAGATCGTTGATGCCCACAGGCAAACTCATTCACAAATGTTCACTGCAGCATTGTTGAGAATAACCAAAAAGTGACAATGTCCCAAAACGCCCATCAACGGATAAATGGATATACAAAATAATCACATTAATGCAATATACTGCTATCAAGTCACCAAAAGGAACAAAGTAGGAAAACCAGGCAGATCTGTGTAGACAGAAGTAGATTAGTGCCTGCCGAGATCCGGGGAGCGTGTGTTAGTTTTAGGATTCCTATCCACCTGATAAACATGACCAAAAGCAACTTGGGGAGGAAAGGGTTTATTTCACCTTACAGCTTACAGTTCATTATGAAGGGAGGTCAGTGCAAGAACCCACGGCAGGAGCCTAGACACAGGAACTGAAGCAGAATCCACGGGAGAATGCTGCTTACTGGCTGGTTCCTGCTGGTTTGCTCAGGTTTGCTTTCTCATACCTCCCAGGATCACCTGCCTAGGCATGACAGAGCCTACACTGGGCTCTTCCAAATCAATCATCAATCAAGAGAATAACTCACAGACTTGCCAACAGGCCAGTCTGACGGAGGCATTTTCTCAATTGAGGTTCCCTCTTCCTAGACAACTTTAGCCTGTGTCAAGCGACAATACAGAGGGGGTGGCTGGTAGTCACTGGGGGGTGACAGGGATAGGATTCTTTTGGGGGTGATGAAAATGTCCTAAATATGCCTCTTGTGATGGCTGCAGACTTCAACAACTATACATCACCGAGTTATGCGGTTTAAGTGGGTAAACTGTGTGGTAAATGGAGTGTAGTTTAAATTTCTTGCCGGAAAGACAGAATGTGCATCCCTACTTTCCTTCTGGCTGTGACCAAACACCGGAGAAGAAGCTGCTTAAAGAAGAAAGGATTTGGCTCCCAGAATGAGGGTATAGTCAGTCCATCACTATGGGAAAGGCACAGCACCAGGAGCATGGATCTGCTGGTCACATTGCTCCTGCAGTCAGGAGCGGAGAGAGAGATGAATGCCAATGTTCAGCTCATTTCTCCCTTTTTATTCAGACCATAACCCCAGGCTGTAAGAGGGTGCCACCCACATTTTTAGAGTGAGAGTTCTCACCTTGATTAACCCAACCTGGAAATTCTCTTACGGATTCTCTATGAGGTTCATCTCCTATGTGATTCTAGCATCTGTTCAGTTGACAATCAGTATTGACCCCCCCGCCCCAGCAGGCAAGAGGACACATGCCTATAATCCTACATGAGGAAGCCTGGGATTACCGAAAAGATCACTAGTTATTTCCATAAAACTAGCCTGTGCTGTATGGCAAGACTGCCTTAAAGCAAAAGAAACAGTGAGCTAAAATACGTTATTAAGTTCAAACCATATATTGTTACCTAATTCCAAACAACAACAACAACAACAAAAACCAACTATCCAACCAGAAAGCAACAATAATGGACCACCCATCCCCTTAAACAATGACTAAATTCTCCAGTCATGAACTAGCCAGTGGGCCAGACTTTACATAGGCTTAAATTACATTGTTTCTTTTATAATTTTATTGACAGCATAATTTAGCAATATGTTTAATTTTGGAATGTTTTTAGTGGTCTTGTGCTTTCGATTTTCGTGATATTATGAAAAATCTCAGACATGAAATGGAAAATATTATAGTTTGGATCAGCATACTGATCCTCCAGAGTTATCACTAATGTTTTATAAAGCTTGTCTTGGCATGCCTCGACTCATCTTTCCATCCCTGCGCTCTTCAACTCAACTAGTTTTCAAAGTCTCCTGCAGGTTCTCAGGGAGTGCATGACCTCTTTAAAATCCCTCAAAACAGAACTGGCTAGAGTTTCACATTCGTTAGTTTTTTTTTAATGTGAAGTATACACACAAAAGTACACAAATGTTAAGTCTACATTTATAGCTTTTTTTTTTTTTACCACGTGTGTACGCATGCGTAACAAAACATCAAGAAATAGAATAGTCCCACCATCCCTGGATGGACCCTCTTACTCTCTCATTTCATCTCCAAACTCCCTGCTCCCAGAAGAGCACATACTGTTCCCACCCCAGCCTCCATTCTCCTCTCTTCTGCCCTCTGATCTCCCCCTGCCTGCCTTCCTTTTTCTACAGTGTCTTACTTTGTAGCCCAGGCTGGCCTTGAATTTATGATTTCCCTGCCCCAGCCTCCCACTGCTGGGATTACAGCTGTATGTAGCCACGATGAGTTGCACTTGACTTGACTTTTCTTGTCTTCCTGTCTTCTTTCTTCCCTCACTCTCTTTCTTCCTTTAACTCTACCTTTAAAAACGACCCTTATTTTATCTTTTTTTTTTTTTGATATAGTCTCCGCCCCCCCCCCCCTTCTGTTTGAGACAGTTTTCTCCCTATTAGCCCAGGCTGGCTGGGAAGTCTTAGTCTTTCTGCCTTAACTTTCCTTCCAGTGTTCTAGGATACAGACATGCAACACAGCACTCAGCTCCACTCCCCCTCCTTTTTAAAAGTAAAGTTAAAGGAATAGACCACAGGTTCTGATCACTGGGTGTGGATGTAGTTCTGGTAGAATAAAATCACATCCTTTGGAAGTGCATTTGTATCTACTCAGACCATGGCCAGAGCTATCAATATTACTTTTCCCTGGGTGGTAATGACCTAGAGTTTTACTACTTCCATTTTTATTGTTCCGAACAATGTCGTGATAAGCATTTGCCTGCAGTTCTTCACAGATGCATGATTATTAGCAGTTAAAGTTTTGCAACATCTCCTGAATGGCCGGCCATCTTACTCTGGTTGAAGCTTTGGCTTTCTGGTGGTAGGATGGGTCAAAGCTCCTCTCACAACCCATTTTTCCAATTGACAACTCCTCCACAAATCCTCTGACTGAATGCCCCTGAGTCCTCAGTTGAAAGACTCTCTAGTTCCTGTCTCCTCACACCTTATATGCCTTTCTCCGCCCAGCCGTTCCACTTCCTATCTCAACCTTCCTAGTGCTGGGATCAATGGCGTGTGTGCTTCCCAAAACTGGGGTTAAAGGTGTGTGCCACCACTGCCTGACCTCTATGTTAACTCTCTGGCTGGCTCTGTCCTCTGATCTTCAGGCAAGCTTTATTTCTTAGATTACAAATATACCACCACACCCATGTTTTTCTGTTAATTTTTTTTTCTCATTCATGTTCATCTAACTATATTGGGTCAATATTTCCCACGGATTAAAATCTTCTTGTACAACCTATACACCCTCTAAGGCAATATTGGAAACAATGATATATACATCTTCCACTACTCATCCAAACTCTGGCAATGACTTTAAGAGATTGGTATAGCTACATATATATTAAGTTCTTACTAAAGAACTATGTACCTGTGGGAGGGGGGGGGGGGGGGCTTGACAAAAGTACTTTTCATGAGACGGTGAACACATTAATTATTCACACCGAAGAGTGGGAGTGGGAAGCCCATGGTGCTTATAGGAATGGGGAATTTTAAATCCCTCCCAACGATTTCTTGGCATCACTCCAGACCCTAAAGAACTGGAACTGAGAACAGAGATGACACTACACACCACAGCACACAGCACAGTGATGTTAGAGCTGGATGGGAAACGCTCCTGGCGAGGCAGATGTCATGACACACTGCAGTTAGAGTCTGGTAATGACAGAATATGGTATTTGGGACATTGCTAGCAAATTATGGGGTCTTTGATGCCCTTTCCCTTGTGTGTTGAAGTGTCCAAGTGAACAGAAATAACACAACTGTATTTTATTTTTTGGCACCCATCCATGTTTTCTAATATGACAAGTTGCTTTGGAAGGAGAATTTCATCTGATATTTTTCATCCTTAATTTTTTTTTTTTTTTAGACAAGGTCCTGGAACCAATATATAGACCAGGTTAACTTCAAACTCATAGAGATCTGTCTCCTAAGTACTGGAATTAAAGGCATGCATCACCCCGGTTAGCCTAATGATTTTGATTCTTCCCCTGGAACTAAAAAAATAGCCTCCCTCGAAGAAAGCCGCCTTTTCACTTGCACTTGAAAAGGAGATAAGCTTGAGAGCCACCACAGTCTCTCCTTTTGTTGTTTTTTTTGCTGTTCTCTTCCCACACAGAATAAATAAATAGACAAAATATTTAGCATGCATTTTGGGCTGAAAAGCCTAAATTGGAACTTTTCCTTTTTCCTTCAAAGACCCCTGCCAGCTTCCAGCAGTGCAGAGAGCATTGGCCTGAGACCACAGCTAGAGCAGACTCTTTGGGAAGCGATGGATCAGAGAGACTGGACTGGAAGCCTGACCTCTGAGATTTCTTCCAGAGCTACTGCTCTGATTTTGGGTTCTGAGGTTCCAAGAAGGTAGTTCTAAAGCTTTGGGGTCGTAGGTCTTTCCCTCCCCCAAATGCACAAATGTTTCTGATTCTGCAGGCCACTT
>CABHPQ010134157.1:2850-28046 GCA_902168405.1 Peromyscus aztecus
ACACACACACACACACACACACACACACACACACACACACACACACAAATGCTTTCTCTTTAAGCAAACTAACTCCTGAAAGTACTCACTCAATCTTAAATACCCAATAACAGTTGGGCATGGTGTCCTATCATAGCACCGAGGAGGAAGAGGCAGGAGGATTGTTGCAAAGCAGAGGCCAATCTGGATTATACGAGTTTCACGCCAGTCAACATTACGTAGGGAAAATTCCGATCAAATAATAAAAAGGCGTGTGTATGTGTGCACGCCCTTGTGCACAGGTGGCTCACAACTTCCTGTGATACCAATAGGCTCCACAGACCCCTGTTCTCATGTGCACATACCCACACAGATACAGGCACACAACTTCAAAAACAAAAAAAGAAGACCAAAAAAGATGAACAGTTAAACAAATGACAGCGGACCGACCATAGGTGAATCACTGTGCATGCAGAAGCAGCACTGGCCGGGCACCTTTTCCATGTTTAGAATGCAAAGCTGTGGTGCAACACCTGAAAATGTGTGGGATGTTTGCACAGACAAAAGCCGCAGCAGCCCCTTGGGGCAGCCCTCCCTTCAGAAAACACAAGGCTGACTCTTCACTGCTCACAGTACGTATCTGCCATCTTTCTGGGCTCATGTTTGACATGTTCAGAATGGATTTCTCCTTCAACTGAGAATGAGGAATTACTATCCTCAAGGTCCTGTTTAAATAGTAATTCCAGGACAGTGAAAAGCTAAAGTGGTAAGTTAATCTGCTTCTGAAGAACCTTCTAGCTCCATCCTCATAGCATTCAATAAGACCACCAAAATAACCTGTGAAGACCACTCTAATGTAACCGACTCCCTCTGCAGAGTTCAAATATTTATTTTAACACCACGTCGTTCTTTGTGTGGGCCGACACGAAAGCAACCACTTAGAATGCCCCACCAATGCCAAACGCCCTCTGTGTTATCTCCCAGTAAGATTATGTGAGAACTTCTCTCCAGTAGTTACTGAACTCTCAGAACCACCCTGTTCTGAGCATTGTCCTGGGCATCAAACTGGGCTCAGATGCACACTTCCTCACGAGCTGACGCCATCCTTCTCCCTCCTCTGCACCTATCTCCTGTTCCCAGCTTCCCCATCTGTGTAAGTACATCCATGTATTTCTGTAGCCCTAAATCCCAACTAGGAGGCAATTTTCAGGGCTTAGGGCTCTTACAAACCACAATGCACGGGCCTTTAAACCCAGCACTCGGGAGGCAGAGGCAGGTGTATCTCTGAGTTCAAGGCCAGCCTGGTCTACAGAGTGAGTTCCAAGATAGCCAGGGCTACACAGAGAAACCCTATCTCAAAAAACAAAAACAAAAACAAAACAAAACAAATATATATAACACATAATATATATATATTACATATATATATATTTATTTATTTATAAATACCTGCCAGGTTTTTTTTTAATATTTCACACACTGATCAACACATGCAATTAGAAGATTATGCTAGCTTTCTCATACTGGGTCTTACCCTTAATCGAGAATCATCCACAGTCCAGATTCGGCTTGCAAAATCATTTGAAGCTGCTAAGAGGTAAGCTCCCTACAAGAATAAAAAGAAAAACGTTTAGCAAACTTCAGTTTACATATAAAAATTCCTCAGTTAGCAGGTCCAAGAAGGAACTCAGATATTTGCACTACACCTCTAAGGTAGACACAACCTATACTGCCAGTGTGTTTACAACTCCCCCACCTCGTCTCTGACGCCGAGTCCTTCTTACAAGAGGACGGCAGACATCTCAAGCTCAAAGTAGAGCTCGGTCTCACCCACTCGCTTTTCCCTTCACCCAAGTCTTTAGCAATAAACGGGACTTCCTTCCAACACTGAGCAAACCAGAAAGCCTCCTCACTCATCTCCTACCTTCAAGGCTGCCCATCTTCCCCGTCCTGCTCCTTCCTCTGGGCTTTCACCACTTCTACAACACTGGGCTTTTGTGGGCCATTTCAGACCTGCATTTTTATTCTGAATCTGTTTGTCAAACCCCTCAGGAACTGAGATGTAGCTCAATGGTAAGGCACTTGTATAGCACATCCAAGTACCTGGGTTTGATCCCCAAAATTGCCAAGAAACTTCTCAAGACTCTCAGAATGGCTTTATGGTTATTTAAACATTTTGACATCATATATATTCTGACCCCCACACAACTAACCATTCTTATTTCCTTATTTTCCCCCAATATACTGGCACCACTGCTTAAGGCATAAAGATGACTAACACCTAGTCAGTGCCCATCCTTTAAGAGAATGTTCTCAGCTCTGTGAAGAGACAGATGTGGTTAGCACCTTCCCCAGGAGGGCAACAAAATTCAGGAAACAGAGGCTATTAGGAAACAGAGAAAAGGTTCCATCACATCATGAGTATTCTTGAGCAATAGGGATGCTACCATTACTCACCAGCCCCAGACCAGCCCTGCTCCAGCTCCTCTCTCTGCTTGCTCTGCTGCAATGCCTACCCTTTGCATATGACCTCGAGGTCTGCCTCAAATGGCTTACTTTGGTCCTTAAGCCACCCCAGAGGTGTATTACCTTAATACAAAGACCTGCAATTCAATGCTTCCTTGCCATTCCCTTAAAAATTTAAGCTGAGCAGTGGTGGCACATGCCTTTAATCCCAACACTTGGGAGGCAGAGGCAGGCAGATCTCTGAGTTTGAGGCCAGCCTGGTCTACAGAGTGAGATCCAAGACAGCCAGGGCTACACAGAGAAACCCTGTCTCCAAAACCAAAACCAAACAAACAAATGTATGTATGTATGTATGTATCTATGTATCTATGTATGTACTCTGTGTGTGTGTGTGTGTGTGTGAGTCAGAGGAAAACGTTGAGGAGTCAGTTCTCTATTTCCACCACATAGATCAGGGATCTAACATGAGCCACCTTGTTGGCCTCGGTCTTTTAAAGGGAAATTCCTTGAGAGAAGCCACCACCCTGACCCCTAGGAACATGCATCTAAACAAACGACATTGGGCTATGAAACAGATTAAAGTGGTGAGAATCGGTTGGTCTCTGATCTACTTCTAACCCTCCCCAGTGTGGACTGGATTCAAATCACAGAGAACAGAAGTCTTGTGGGTTTTGTTTTTTTTGGAGATAAGGTTTCTCTGTGTAGCCTTGGCTGTCCTGGAACTAGCTCTGTAGACCAGGCTGGCCTCGAACTCACGAAGATCTACCCGACTCTTCCTCCCATGTTGTTTTTGCTTTTAATTTCAAGAATCAGATACCTTAAATTATTTTTTAAAAACCTCTAAAATTGCCGAGCATGGTGTTGCACACTTAGGAGGCAGGGGCAGACCAGCCTGGTCTTTGCAGAGACCTGTCTCAAACGACCTAAAATCATAGGTATCAGGTACTTACAGCACTATCAAATTCAATGCTTGTAATTCCTGCGTTACTGCCAGTCAGGGAACCCTTGAATTCACATTTATCTGCATGAAATATAATCAAAAAACTTAAAGAGTTAACAAATACATTTAAAAGGGGCCGTGAAACACAAGGCAAGTCAATCATGACACCAAACAGGAGCTTTCCTGCAGCTCTGCAGAATCATACAAGATAAACAGAAAACATGGGCATTCTGCTGCAATCTCAGTTCTGAAACAAGGAAGATTCAGCAATGTCATATGCATATTTCCAAGTTGTCCTTTGGGACACATGCAGGTCTTCGCATTAGTTCTCACTGAAATCGATCACTAATTTTCATAATTCCTGTTTGGGGAATCTTCATTTATTTCATTGTGGCCTGAAAAATTGTTGGACTCTATAATCCTATCAATTAAGACAGCCAACTCTGTATGAAGACCTCCCTCCGGCACACAACCCTCCTTCACCAACAGTACTTCTCCGGCCCCACCTTCACCCTTCTAACCTCCTCAGGAGTATTTTACTGACCAAAGAAAACAAAACTATGCTGCTATTTAGTTAGTGGCTAGGCAAGTGCTCTACTGCTGAGCTACACCTCCAACTCTGCATAATCTTCACAAAACGTATCTGCCAAGATTTCCTTATGGTTGAGCTCTATCTTCTAACAGCTTCAGTCCTTCCATCTGTCCTAACGTAAGTCTCTGAGCAAAACATCACATTCTCCCAGGCTTCAGCAGAC
Source organism: Peromyscus aztecus (assembly GCA_902168405.1). Taxonomy (NCBI): domain Eukaryota; kingdom Metazoa; phylum Chordata; class Mammalia; order Rodentia; family Cricetidae; genus Peromyscus; species Peromyscus aztecus. The sequence goes on from CABHPQ010134157.1 coordinate 6,991, forward strand.
TAAGGGGTTCATCTGAGTCACTTTCCTGCTAATCACAATTCAGGGAAGACAGGCACAACACTTCTCAACAATCAAATGGTTCCATACACTGCTCTTGCTCAAATGAACATCAACAGCAGTAACCCACATCTCTCTCCGCTCTAGAGCCTAGAGAAGTCTTCAATGTAAGACCATGGGATTTGACCTCAGCCCTGGAGAAGATACAGCAGGAGAACCATGAGTTCCAGGCTAGCCTGCAAATACAGTGAGACTGTCTCAAAAACAAAGAGCATGAATTTCAAGTCATGTGCTCTTAACGAGTCCTGACTCTACCACTCATATATTAAACAAATTAAAATGTAATTCAAACGAAGCAAAAAGTCACTCACATGTCACCAGAGCTTCCTTCTAAGGACACATGGGGCTCTTACCTCCAAATGCTTCCCACAGTTTAACCCTCCGGTCCATGCCTCCAGTGGCCAGTAACCGGGAGCCTGGACTGAACTGCACTGCGTTGACTTCCCCATCATGTGCATCCTGCAAGACAGTACCTTGTTTCAAGCCCAATCACCATCACTCAGGAGCCTAAGACATATATACACTCCAACTGCCTAACCCTAGGCCAAACACTCAATCTATTAAATAGAGTTGGACCCAACTATGAACTCTGAGTGGGCTCTGTGCCCAAAGTCTCCGAAGTTTCTAGTTTCATTTCATTCTTACAGTTGCAGTGGCATGAATCCATCCATTTGAATACAGTACTATCTCACTGTGGAGCCCAGGCAAACCTGAACTACTATTGTAATCCTCTTGCCTTAGCCTCCTGAGCTAAGGGTTACAGGAGTCCCCTAGCATGTTTGGTTTGTATTCACTTAAACAAAAAGTGACACACACCTCTAATCCCAGCCCTCAGAAGGAAGACAGATTGCCAGAAGTTCAAGGCCAGATAGGAAATTCAATGATGTACCCCCACAAAAAAGTACTCAAAATTAATGTATATTGCTTAAACTTTGCCTTTGCATTAATCTTATTCCTAAGAATTATAATCTGATTTATTTATTTTACTAACTTAAAAGTAAATAGAGAAATGAATTTTCTTTAATGTTTATTTTTATTTATGAATATATGTGTATATGTGTGGGTGCCTGTGGGGGGTCAGAAGAGGGCATCAGATCCTTTGAAGGTGAAGTGACAGGTGGTTATGAGCTGTCTGACTGATACAGGGAGTTGGGAACCAAATTCAGATCCTCTAGAAAAGCAGCAAAGCACACTTAACTGCTGAGACATCTCTCCAGTCTCCAAACTGCCTCTTCTGAGCCAGATCCTTACTAGATTTACTCTTATTACTTATTACATATATTACATATATTACATATATATTACATATATTACATATATTAAATGCTATGTACCTGGTAACATACAACACTAGACAAGACTTCTCACTGAACTAGAAGCGAGGCTGGCAGAAAGCAAGACCCTGAACTTTTCTGTTCTCCACCCCTCAGTACTGGGGGGTTACAGGCACAAGGCCATTCAGCTCTTTAGAAGGGTCTATGGAGAGGAACACAGGTCCTCATGGATGGCAGCAAGCGCTCTCACCCACTAAGCCATCTATGCAGCCCAAAGGAACGTTTTCTTGGCCAGTCCCATTACTGTGAGTCTGTAGTTCCCTCTGGAAGCACGGCTTTAGCATATATTAACAGTGTGTGTTCATCACGTGTTGAACTTCCTGGAGCTTCAGTTTGTTTTTTCTATCAGAAATATTTTTATGACCCAAACTGTGCTTGAAAAATGAATAAACTATCAATAAAAGTGCTATTTTGGAAGTGCTATTTTGGAAGACTTACAAGTTCTTCATAGGGAAATTCCTTTCTGGATCGGCTGACCCTTAACTCAAAGAGACTCACCTGCCTCTGCTCCCTGAGTGCTGGGTTTAAAAGTGTGTGCCACTGTGCCTGGCCTTTTCATGGGTGAATGTCTAAGATTAGTACAGACGAGCATTCATGTTCAGGTAAGAAGAGGTAACATTCATGTAGAGGGGAAGAAAGAATAAGAGACGCTGTTGCTATGCTCTCCCTCAACACACAGTGGACACAGAAGGACTTAGAGACAAAGCTGATGTCTAGGTTTTGCTTCAAGTCCAGCAAAGCCGGGGGAGCCAGCATCTCCCTGACTGGGACATAATCAGCACTTTGGTGATGTGACTGGACTTTTCACCTTATGAAGTTCCCTTTTAAGAACCATTTGTTCCGAGGTCTCAGATTGAAAACTTGAGATCATGCACTGTCACATCCACCCTGCCACTCATCAAGACTCCTGTATAATGGGTTCTGTTGGATAGCAGTCAGCTGTGAACCACTCACTCTCGGAACACACACTGACAGAATCCTAAACTATCAGCTGCCCCACTCTCCCACACATGACTTCAATGTGCTAGGAAAAACAGAACGGGCTGCTGGGAGTAGAGGGCAAGGAAGGAGCTGTGACATTTAGTGCAATCAGACCTTTTACCAATCATCATTGACCTCTGTTAAGGTGCCCAGCCCAATATGGAATCATGGGAGTGGGATGGGAATGGCCCTGCCATTGCCCTGTGCAACTCCTCCTCCAAAGCGAGGCTCAGTCTCAGTACCCGAGGCTCAGTCAGCTCATGAAATGGCAAAGCCTGACTACCAATGAAGCTCTTCTCAATGTCCTGAACTGAAAGCTCCACCACCCAGGTGCCATTCCACTTCTATGACACTGACTGAAAGCAGGCTACTTAAGCCACATGCCCCTCTCAATCTCCCAAACCCACCTAACCAACTCCAGGGCATTTCGAGTCACAATGCTGCTCTGCCTCCCCACTGTTCTGAAAGCTATGAGCCAGATAGACCACATTTCCTCAGGCTAGACCAATTTCTGCTCTATGCCTCTATGCCCTAACTGGGACTAAGGCTGTTACTGCCAGAAACCGACTTAGAATCCCGGGTACTGCTGTGGTTTCTGTCCAGTGCTGTGTTCTGCTTCCAATAACAGGCTCTTAGTGGTTGGAAGTCATCCAGCTACAATTTGATTTATGAAATCAACACCTGTCCTGGTGAAATTTATTAGTTTTTAATTTATGTGTGTATGCATGGGTGTTTTGTCTGCATGAATGCTTATGCACCATGTGTATGCCTGGTGAAGTGGGGGCCAGAAGAGAGCATTAGATCCCCTGAAAATTAAGTTACAGACAACTGTAAGCTGCCATATGGGTGCTAGAAATGAACCTGAGTCTTCTCTCTAGCTCCCCACTTTCTAACCTGAGAAAGACACAGCCTCCATCAGGAGTTTCACCGTAAGCTGCAGCTAACTGATAAAAACAACTGCCCCAATGACACTGGTCCCTCCTGCCCCAATGACACCGGCCCCTCCTGCCCCAATGACACTGGTCCCCTCCTGCCCCAATGACACTGGTCCCCTCCTGCCCCAGTGACACCGGCCCCTCCTGCCCCAATGACACTGGTCCCTCCTGCCCCAATGACACTGGCCCCTCCTGCCCCAATGACACTGGTCCCTCCTGCCACCAATCCTCTCAGCCAGTGCCAGGGTGCAGAGAACGGCTTTAATAAATTCTGTGTGCTGAGGCTAAGCACAACATACCTTAATTCCTCAGAGGTCACAACGCCAGCAGGTCTAAGTAAGTCAACAATGGAAAGCCTAGCTGCAGCCCCAAAGGACCCTTTAATTCCAGATCCTGCTACTATCCCGGGCTCAGAGGGGTCTGGGTATAAAGCGTACTTACAAAGACATACAAGGCAGTAGTTGGGACTCTCACATCTTTACCAGACGCAGGATGAGTGTCCACATTGTCCTGAGGGACTGGGATGGAAGAGACAGAGCGTCTCCTAAGGAACAACACAAAGGCAGACATTATACAGGACTGTTCAAGGTTAGTGTCCACCACACTGCTAAAAAGGCCTCAAGAACGACCTTGCTTAAGCAGTGTGCCCGTGTTAATAGCTATTGTCTTTCTAGACCCTCCAAAATTTAGGATTCATACCATCTCACTCAAATGACAGGAGTTAGCACATACCTTACTTTTCTGTTTGCTAATTCATGGGCTTCAAAACCCAGCACTGACGCAATCTTGAACAAAAGTTTCTTGCTCTGTCAGTAAACTTCGGGGAAATGTTCTCAACCTAACATACTAGCTAGCTTAGAGGCAAACCCCTGGCACTGTGAAACACTATTTTAAGCTGATTTCCATGCCTAGTACAACCACCTTCGCTTTTATAATTGTGGTCGAGGCAGAGTCAAATGCATGCGAAGAGGAAGAGCGTCAAGAGCACGATGATTGCAGAGCTCAACCTGACTGCCCAGTTCAAGGGCTCCAGCATTCACTCCCAGGAGCATGCAAAGCGCCCTGGTTAGCTGTGGACATCGATGATTGCGGGCAGCGCAGCGTGATCAGCACGATTACCAACAACCCACACTCACATGCTGGGCTAAGAGAGGGTAATATTTTCACCTGGCAGCATCAGAAGAAGAATGATGTCCCAAAAGGGGAGATTCGGACAGACTAAAGGGAAAGGCCATAGATCAGCTCATAGCAAGATAAAGAGAAAGGAAGTTGCAGAAAAGAGAAAGAAGCTAAATGACAAGCTGAATTAAGGCATCCATGTTCTTGGCACCGCTGAAATTCTGGTGTCTATTAAAAATAATACATCACATACATATGCTTAGGTATATTCACACATTTTTAAAAGGAAAGGTGAAGGTCTTCTAACCTACCCAAAGATATTAGTGATAGAATCCAGAAGGCCTCCAGCAGGCTGCGAGAGTCGCTTACTAAAGAGGAGGGGAGGATAGGTTTAAACCTTAGAAACATTTTGCCCCCAAATCAAAACAGCCCCTAAAAACAAATACCTGGGAATACACTTGCCATTCCCAAATCCCAGCCAAGATAAACTCAACACAGCATTTAAACCACCAGGAAACAGTAAGAAGGCAGAAGGGAAAACCCAGCCTACAGTCTTAAAAGAAACAAGGTTCCCTAAGAAATCCCGACAAGGGATCTGTCTAACTCACCAAAAACTTCAGGGCATTAATAACAAATTTCCATCCATTCTTTCAGTCCTACTTTAGCAAATTAAAAGACAAAACCCTACAATATACATCTTTGTGTCCTAGGAATGTGTACAGTCATGGTGCACAGCAAAGTTTAACGGTCCGCCCATCTTTCAGGAGGCTGCTGCACCTGTTTGTGTTAGAAAGGCCAGGCCACCTGTACTGCCTCCATCCCACTCTCCTCTCTGCGGTGGAAGGGCTGGGCACTCTCAGAACGTCTGACTAGGTTCTCCTGTCATATCCACAAATGGGCAGTCACACTGATGCTGGAGCGTGCCTTCCCCACCCAGCCGGTCCACTCACGTAGCTGCTCTGCTGACGGCTCGCACAGGAGAGGTCTCTTCAGTGGGATCTGAGGTCTCGTCCACAATGACTTCAATGTCATCATCCCTGGAAAGAAATGAGGGTGAGTCTGTCACTGTCCTGAACAGGAGCTCTGCAACGGCCAGGATCATGTTCTAAAGACAGACTCTTTCTAAGACTTGGCTGAAAAGTGATAGTGAAGGAGAAAAGGGAACTACCTCATGTTTGAGAAACATAAACCATTTGACCTATTCAAAACTAGTAATGCCAACCAAGAATAATTTTCCAAAAGCAAAACCTAAACACAGGTGCTTCCAATGGCTGGAGGGTCTGCACATGTCCTGTGCTATCATCTGGTTTCAGGACATGCTCCTTCTGCTGCTCATGGCAGCAGATGCCAGGTACCTCTGCTATTCCTCTCTCTACACATTCTTACAGGTCAAGTCTTTCCTGATTGTGAGGAAGGCCAGTAATTATTTTGGTCTTAATTATCTGTTGTGTTGCAATCTTCATGGAAAAAAATACCTTAAAAAATGAAGAGTTCACCACCTACTGTTTGGATTCTTCTTAAGAATTTGAAAGCAAGATTTTTTTTCCTTCCTATGATTATATGGATTATGAGCATATACACTTAAGAACCTGTTACACCAAGCAAGTCAAACCATGACTAAGTAAATTTATTTTCCCTTGTTTACTCTGGATTACACTTAACTGCCTTACACTCTTGGCAGGGGTCTAAAGAGGATAAGGAGAACAAGGCTATGCCTGATTTCTTACTTGGCTGGCCTTCCCAGACCTAGAGTCTGAGAGATGGCAAGAGGAACAGTATGAACTGAGCCTACAGTGATGCTCTCTCTCGGTGGAGTCTCAGGGTTCTAAAGTGCCTGAAGTGTACATAGGCCCACATCCCAGAAAATACCAGGTCTTGCCTCCCCATCCCGGAAATGTAAAGTCTCTGACCCAGACTCTGTTACATTCCTGAGGAGTAGATAGATTGAGAAAACCTCCATAGCAAGTTCTCCCAGGTTTGCATTTCAGCACAAGCCTTCCATGTGGGATCCTGGGTCCTTCTTAATCATGTCATCTTGTTACACTGGCAAACAAGAGGCAGACATATGACATTTCCTTCTTTTTTTTTTTTTTTTAAAGGAACCAAATCTCATTTTTAGGCCACCTACTTATCTACTTTGTGGGTTTGAAAAAAATGCATCGAGACCAGTTTTCTCCACTGAGGTCAGGAGACACATACATTCACATTCTCTCCTAGAGCAAAGGTTTTAGCATGAGAACTCTCCTTTCCTCTAAGGGAAGGTGTATGGGCTCGAGTTTAAACTTACTCTTCTCCACTTAAAAATTTATTTATGTGTGAGTGTTTGACCTGTATGTATGTATGTATGTATGCATGTATGTATGTATCACACTGTATGTATGTATGTATGTATGCATGTATGTATGTATCACACTGTATGTATTATGTATGTATGTATGTATGTATGTATCACACTGGGTGCCTAGGAGGTGAGAAGAGGGCACTGGCAGGAAACCCATCTTGAATCAGAGCAGAGAGGACTGTTACTGAAATACCCACCACTTAACCAAGGACTTCCAATACTAGGCGCTTCACCTTCATTAGTAGGTGAACTAGGGAGAGCTGATTTGATTTCATTTCTTTTTGCAAAGAGATCTCTGACCTCACCAATCTCAAAAATTGGACAACCTTCCACTAAGGTCACAGGCCACGATAGTAGGAGACTGAAACTCTAGCCCAGATGACATACAAGGTCTAGTTAGAGGAAGGCCAGGGATCAAGGGTCCACAGCAAACAGTAAGCTGGCTCTGTGTGCAGGGAGTCAGTCATAATCAGCTGACTGCTGTCAACAAGAAAAATTTCTTGGATTTGGTGATATATCTGAAAGTCTTAAGTCAATACAATATTACTTTAAAGTTCATCCATCCCAGCCGGGCAGTGGTGGCGCACACCTTTAATCCCAGCACTCGGGAGACAGAGCCAGGAGGATCTCTGTGAGTTCGAGGTCAGCCTGGGCTACAGAACGAGAGAGATCCAGGATAGGCACCAAAAGTACACAGAGAAACCCTGTCTCGAAAAACCAAAAGTTCATCCCAAGTAAGTAACTGATTTGAAATATGGTCAAAGGCCATTTTTAGCACGTTATTTCTAAGTCAACAGGAAGCCACCAGTGTAGAAGTAACAGAAGCGACTGTGTGCATCCTACTTTCCTGTGGTGGTAGAATAATGTGTTCTTACTTTCTGCCTTTAACTGTTTAACTCTGGGCTGGGGCTGTAGCTCCAATCCCCAGTACCTCCCTGTAATAAATAAAACTGTTTTAGCTTTTAAAGAATAAGAGCATAGAACAAGTGTTAAGAGCTAACTTAGAGTAACTTCTCCGTACTCACTGCTCAACAGGCAGAGGTTCCTTTGCTGCCTCTGCAAGCTCCTTCTGCAGACGTGCTTGTCGTCTCCTGTTTGCAAAAATAACACGAACAAACCGAAACATAAATTTATGCCTGCTCCAAGTGTCACTCACACAAACTGAAAGCGTATCTGAATATTCAGTACAGGACTGGAGAGATGGCTCAGTGGGTAGAGTGCTCACTTCCACAGGCATGGAGACCTGCGTTCAGACCCTAGGACCTACCGAAGAGGGCCAGCAGGGCTGCATGCCCGTAACCCTAGTGGAGTGTAGACAGGAGGGTCACGGGGGCTGTGCTCAGTGAGCAAGTCTACTTCAAAGGAACAAGGCAATCACAGAGAAGACCTAAGAGCCTCCTTGAGTACGAGAGGTAGGCCCCTCTCCACACAAAAGAATGTTTAAGGCATTTCAAGTAACAGTTAGTATGGCCAAAGACACCCAAGTACAGATGAGCTTCCCCACTACAGAAAGGCTCCAGGGCCAGTGGAAGGTACGTGCCACCCACCCACACACAAAAGAAACCAGCCTGTAGGGACCCCTGGCTGCCTAAGACAAAAAGGTGCTTCATGATCCCAGAGCTAGTTATAGTTATGACTTAGCTTCCTGGAGTGAACTATCTACTAACCCAGCTACAACACAAAAATAAGAAGAAACCCAATGGCTGTAGACACAGACACACACACAGACACACAGACACACACACACACACATATTAAAAAAAAAAAAAAACAACAACCAAACAAAAAACCTGAAACACTAATCTTAAATGTCTTCGTAAATCCACCGTCTGTGTGCTTCTGTCACAACTGAAGTGTAAGGACCTAACTTGTTCACTATGAATAATGTGCCAGCCTGACCGACCACTTGTGAACAAGTTTTCTTACTTCCCTGGGTAAGGCCCAGTGAGTGGGGAAAGCTGTCAGAACCCTGATGGTCTGCAGCAGTCCTCCTACAGATAGCGCCGTGTGCCTCCAGAACATGCTGCCTCCTAGCAAAGCTTTCTGTCATCTTTACTAACCATAACCACTGCGGCTTGTCATACCCATCTCTTCCCAATGGCTGCACTGAGAACACTTTGTTTTAAAAGACCATTTCTGGCCCAATGGATAAAAGTGACTGATGTGCAAGTCTGATGATCTGAGGTTCATTTCTTGGAACCCACATAAAGGGGAGAACTGATTCCACAAAGGTATGCTCCAACTTCCACACGTACACTGTGGTACGTGTCCTCCCTTCCCTACCTTGTGTGAGCACACACACAAGAACACACACAGTAATGAAATAAAGAACATTTCTTAATTTACTGTTCTCTGATATTAATAAATCTAACTATTTATTGTACTTCATTTTTTGACTGCAAACTTCTCTAATATTTCTGTTTAGGAACTCTTCATAAAATAATCAGCACTCGTTTGCTTTTTTTTTTTTTTTGTTTTTTGAGACGGGGTTTCTCTGTGTAGCTTTGCGCCTTTCCTGGAACTCACTCTCTAGCCCAGGCTGGCCTTGAACTCACAGAGATCCGCCTGGCTCTGCCTCCCGAGTGCTGGGATTAAAGGCGTGCGCCACCACCGCCCGGCTTCGTTTGCTTTCTAACTTGACCTCTAAGACTTCTCTTTTCCACTGACGTGACTATGAAACACGACAGGGTAGACACTCTTCACCAGTCCCTAGGACTCATTCCCAACACCACTGTAGATGAACTAAAATTCTTTTCAGACTGAGTTACAGATGGAGACTTTCCAGAGATGCTTTAAAGTGTAGTCTTCTTGTCTGAATGGGAGTATGTGGAGTAACAGGACTTCGAACATGAATATACCGTCAGTGTCTACGTGTCCTCTCTGAATTCCTTCATGTCTTGCCACACAGATGCAACTTCCTACTTTGCAGGGTGGGAGGGAGGCTTCCCTACTAAACACTTACAGGATGTTGGTCAGACAGGTGTTTTTTCAAAAGCTTTGCTGTTGCTGTTGTTCTGGATTCATGGGGTTCTAAAGGATGACTTAGTGGACAGTATTAACTGAATGGTTATAAAATTCCTTATTCAAAGTGCTGTCACTGACCCCAGTGACCCATCTTTTAATTCCTGGCATAAAAGCTACCCAGACTTCACTGTATTAAAAAAATATTAGCAATAAATTTGGCTTAGGAATCTCAATTTTCCATTCCTGAGAATAAACTATAGTCTTCTTACATACTAGCAGAATCAAGAGTTTTGTATAGGTCTGAATAGCTTCCTGAAATTGGGAGGTAGTAGGGAGACATGCAACAAGGACACGCCACCTGAACAGTGTGTTCCAAACAGTATTCCCCTCTGCTCAGCTGTAAATATTCTTGCAAATGCAAACTTCTCTGACTCCCGCATTTCCAACGTGGCCAGTTTTCTGGTTCACATCTCCTCTATCGCCACCACATCGACAACTACCAGGCATGTTTTTCTTTTCAAAGAACCAGGTTCTGTTCCACTACCCTCAGAGCACACTGACTGCAGCTAACACCCACCTGGAGTCCTTCTCGTTTTCTGCATTGAGACGATTGGCTTCCTGGGCCTTCTCAGCCATCCACCTGGTGACCAGCTCTTGGTTCTCCTCAGTAGTTTTCCTTAGTTTCTCCTCTAGAGCAGTAAAAGTAATCTGCAGGGCATCATACTCATCCTTCAGGGTCTGGTTGGCTAGCTCCAGGTCCTGCAGTTTGGTTCGCAGGTCCTGGCACTCTGTCTCCAGGTTAGAGATGGTCTGTAAACACTCCGCAATTCTGAAAGTACAATTTGAGAGGAGCTTTCCCTCATCAGAGCCCTGTACCACAGTCAGAGCACCTGGTCAAGTGCCACCTAGGTGGGCTTGAGCAAGCAGCAGCAGGAACACTGACCACCATACCTGGCCTACCCAGCACCTTGGTGTGCAGAATAGTTCTATTAGCAAACACCCAGGATGAAGCTCCTACTGACCACAAATGGCCAGTAACAGTAGCTTTCAGGAAAACAGGACCTGAGAAAAGGGGAAGCTCTAGGTACTTCCCAGTGGCAAAAGGCCTTGTAAGGACCTCTCCACAGCTCTAAGGCACAAGGCCTGAGTCTGCTTCTTGTCTGCCAGAATTCTTGCTAGTTAGCATCTTTCTGTTCACAAATGTACCTTTCACCATCCTAACATACACATGCTTGGACACTGTGGCCCTGCCTCTAGTAGAAGACACCAGTGACCACACACAGTGGCCATGGAGAACTAAGAAGGCCTCTGGAACATTCACTTGCCAGGGCCATCATTACTTCCTTAGGCAGATGTCCAGCACCCAGGAACCCAAGGGTACTACCCTTGCTTGACTTAGAAAAGAACCCCAGATTGCAAGCAATGCACTAAAATTCTCGTGGAGAGCAACCTGGCTACGTTTTCCACCAGCCCTGCTCACTAGTACAGCAAAACCAATGCATGCTGCACAGGTCAGAGCCCCGGGAGACAGGCTCTACTCACTTTGCTTCATTCATCTGTATCTCTCGGTCCTTCTGCTGCATTTGGTTATTCAGGTCAATCACCAACTGAGCTAACTGGGAGAGAAAGAACACTTGCATTAATAGAGACTGCTGCATCTCAACCACAAGCTACACAGGTTACTGCTTCCTCTATTCTGAAGAGAGAAGACGTGCCTGTGGGTTGAGCAAAGTTAAGAAGGAAAGGGAGAAGGTTGCGGAGCAGGCAGAAGGGCCTGTGGGGCTGTCTGCTGCCTCTTACTGACAATCCCGGCTGGGACGTTTGTGTGGTGATACTTTGCGCTCTAACAAATAAAGTTTGCCTGGAGATCAGAGGGCAGAGCTAGCCACTAGTTAACCACAGAGGCCAGGCAGCCGTGGCGCATACCTTTAATCGGCACTTGGGATGGGGAAACAGGAAGTGATATGGCTGGGCAGAGAGAGGAAGTGATAAGGTGGAGTGGAGACAGGAATTCGGCCCCTTTCAGGCTGAAGAGCTGACAAAGTAAGAAGTGTCTGTGGCTTGCCCCTTTGTCTCTCTGATCTCCAGGCAAGCTTTATTTGTTAGAGCACATGTAAAATAGCACAAATAAAATATCACCACAGTTTGTGCAGAGGATGCCCTCCACCTTGTGACTGACTCAGCTCATCTAGAGCTATGTTATGTAAGACCAGAAACTAGGTAAGGCACTCAACTTCAGTGACTGATACTTGAGAGTTAACACTCAAAAGAGTTCACACTCAAAATCAGGAAGACTTTAGGGGATCACAAAGTAAACCTTTTGCCCTTGAAGACTTCCGACCGTTTCTCTCATGCTGCTGTTAAAGCAGTGGTCTGGCTCTGGCTCACCTCCTGATAAGGGATCTCCTGTTGATTGATGGGTGGATTCCTCTGATATGCCCCCTACCCTTCCGCCTGCCTCATGCAGACTTTGTAATGTCCAATTAGACCAGATTACTGAAAAGTTTCAGGCAAGTGACTGCTTTCCTGCCTCTACCAAGAGGGTCCTGCAAAGAGCAAAAGGGCTTTCTTTACCTCGCCACGTTTCTTGTGCAATTCTGTCAGCTCTTCTTGGTGTTTGATCCTCAACTGGGCCATTTCTTGTAGCTGACTATCATTCCACGCACCATCGTGTCCAGGACTAAAAATCACCACCAGCCACATGAAGGCAACATGCAAAAAAGGAGAGTGGAATAAAGCATCAGACTCCAGACCTTTCCCATTAGGCAATGCAGCACTAACATGAATTTAAATCTGCCAATCTACCAAACCATTTTGGCATTTGACACAGTGGCAGATCTTGAGCCATTATGGATAGAAAGCAGGAGACTAGTGATGATAAATCAAACCACCACAGCTACCAGTCAGATCAGGAGCAAAGGCTTGGCTCCTGAATTAAGTGTATGTGAACAGCCAACACCCTCACTCATTACCAAGTATCTGCATACCAGCCCTGTGCCAGGTACTGCCGACTGTGACGAGAAAGGCAAAGGGGTACAGAGCTCTGGTCTTGGGCATCTGACAACCAATAAAAAGCAGATGGGCAAAGAAAAGTGAGCGTGTGACGTCACAGGCTACAAAAGAAGCACAAACAAGGGGAGGAAAGTCCTATTTATTTACTACAAGGAAGCAGGGCTTCTCTAGGGTGACCAAAAAGAAACGAAGAGCCAGACATGTGCTCACCCCCACCTGGAAAAGGATCCTGGTAGAGGGGGGAGCACACTACAGACCTGGGAGACCACTGTCAGTGAAGAGGAGCAAGAGCCAAGACTCAGAAAGTAAGATGATGCTGAGCCTTCCACTCTCGAGGACTGTGGGGTAGCATTCACTCACTGATGAAGGGTTTCTCCCCAAACCCCCCAACCCCCCAATCAGGGTTTCTCTGTTAAACAGCCCTGACTGTCCTGGAACTCACTCTGCAGACCAGGCTGGCCTTGAACTCACAGAAATCCGCCTGCCTCTGCCTCCTGAGTGCTGGGATTGAAGGCGAGAGCCACCAACACCCACCCGGCTGATGAGGGTTTTACTAGTCTGGGTGGGTTGGATGTACTAGGACAGCAGCAGAAACAGTGAGACCAATCAGCAGACATCAGAAACCCTTCTGGACAAGGTAGCTCACACCACAGTGGTGCCAGTGGAGACGGTTTGCAGTCTAGACCCACTCTGAAGAGTGCCTACAGTACTTGGATGTGGGGAATGAAGACTGACAGGAATCAAAGATGACTCAGGGCTTTGGGTCTGAGCAACCAGCAAGCCAGGTATCATTACTGATTGCATGGGGAGAACAGGTCTAGGTGAGGACAGGATTCTGTTTGGGTGCACTGAAGGCACACAGCTAAAGTCAGTACACAGATGTGTACGAGGCTGCAGGAGTACAGGCCACCATAACAATAACTTGGTTTAGGAACTCCGTCAGTATTTAGTAGTGTCTCAGAAACAACACTATGATGAGAACAGGGAGAGGCTCTAAATTACAAGGGCAGAGGGTGGAGGGGCAGAAAGAAAAGAAGTTAATCATTGAACAGCTGTGAGCCAAACAAACTATGTGGAAACCCAGATTTAAATCCTATCACAACAGACCTCTACGGCCACTAAACCCTGTTCAGTATCTGGACTCAAACCCAAACAGATCCAGAAGTAACCAATTCTCCTCTAGGAAGTCCTATCAAAGATTTCTTCTCCAAAGCTCAGGGGAAAACAAACAACACTGCCAACAGTTCTGATTGGATGTGGTGACCACGCACTTTTATCAGGGCTACCCAGCCCTGCTCTCAGGAGAAGGCCCAGGGTCCCAGGATCTGGCTCTTTAGTTTGTGGCCAGCATCTGCAGTGGACTAATAAACACTTTTATTGCAGAGATTCTACAAAATTTTGGCTGACAACAACTGAAGATTTATGGTTCAAGGTTCAAGGTGAGGATCTTGGCAAGAGCTACAGTTGCATATTAGTAGGTGACTCTAATCTGGAAAGGAAATAGGAAAAAAAGAAGAGGCTGGACACTGACTAGAACATCCATGCTTAGAGGGAGAGAGAAGAGCCGGCTCCTTAAGATTTAGGCTACAATGGAAAACAGGGGAGGGGTGTTGACAAAGAGCAGAATAAACTGGGCAGGTGGCGAGAGCCTTTAATCCCAGCAGAGGCAGGAGGATCTCTGTGAGTTCGAAGCCAGCCTGGTCTACACACTAAGTTCCAGGACAGCCAGGGTTAAATAACACCTCACAATTCAAACCTCTACTTATACTTGGATTTTTATCATATATCTAAGCATAAATATTCATCCATCTCATCCTTTTAGGCAACTGGATACTTCCTTAGTCTTAGCCCAAGAAGTAGACAGCAGCAGTCAAAAAAGTAGAATACTCTATACCAAACCATTCTTAATGACTTTGAGTGATTAGAAAGTATTTCACCAAGTCTTTCTCCAAATGCAAAGCAGCGCGGGCTACGCAAAGCATCAAACACACTCCTTCTAACCTACGAACTAGCATTCAAAAGAAAGACTCCTGAAATGAAAGAGTAAGAAAACCAAGTAATTCCTCACACAAGGTGGGGAGGGGTGGAAAAGAGTAACAGGCTGTAACGAGAGTAACGTCCTAGGATGCTAACTGCAGACAAGAACAGCACACAGACAGACAGACACAGCACCCATCAGAACTGCTAGAAACAAGGCAAGAAGGACACCCCACCCCCACCCCCACTCTGGGACCAGTGACTTCCTCCTCCTCACAACAAAACAAAATACCTTCTGTGAACACTCAACACATTTCCAGCAAACACCCTTTTGTGCTGTTCTCTGGCTTAGCTTCTGTCCCCACAAAGTGGACTCTTAACGCTCACTTTTGTATCTCTAATGTCTGGACACACTACAGTGTGTCCAGTCTAAAGTGAAAGAGACTCAAGCCATAGTTCAGGAATAAAAAGTGGTAGCAAAATAAATGTAAACCAATGGACAGAATCACAAGCCTGAGGTAAATAAAGACCCAAAAGCCTGGCTGAGAGTGGACACGGGAGGGAAAAGATATCTAGGGAAAAAGGACCCCAGACAACTTGTGGAAAGGACACCATTAATGGAAACAAGGCAGTCAGGAGGACTGGCTCATTATGGATGTTTGTGGGAAAAGACAGTCTTCCAGTAAAACTACTACACTAGTAAAATTCAAAGAACTGTCTGTTTGTATTTACAATACCCTCCCAAACAAATCAATTTGTTGATGATACAGGAATACAGTCACTGTGCTGACTGTTTTCATCAACTTGACCCAAGCTAGGACCATTTGAGAAGATAAAACTTCAAATGAAAACAGGCCCCATTAGATTAGCCTGTAGGCAAATCTATGGGCATTTTCTTGATTAGTGATTATGTGGGAGAGCCCAGCCCACCGGGAGCGGTGCCAACCCTGGGCAGGCGGTCCTGGGGTGTCTGAAAAAACAAGCTGAGTGAGCCAGGAGGAGTAGGTTCCTCCAGGGCCTCTGCTGCAGCGGCTGCCTCCAGCTTCCTGCTCTGCCTGAGTATGTATGCCAGTTTCCCTCAATGATGGACTGTGACTGGGATATAAAAGCCAAACCTTTTCCTCCCCAAGTTGCTTTTGATCATAGTCTTTCTGACAGAAATAGAAATCTAATTAGGACAGTCACCAAGAGCTTACCAGACTAGCCCTCCTGCTGTCACACGTCTTTAATCCCAGCACTCAGCAGGCAGATCTCTGAGTTTGAGACCAGCCTGGTCTACAGAGTGAGTTCCAGGATAGCGAGGGCTACAAAGAGAAACCCTGTGTCAAGAAACCAAAGCAATTATCCAGACAGAAATATAATCTTTTAACTGAATGAACTTAGATGAACAAGGTAGAACCACATTTCCTGTAATTAACCAAATCATTGTAACTAACACCTTAAACACTACAGAAGTCTCTTCAGGTCATACTGGTAGGATCCCCTGAACTGTGGTCAAGTCAAGGACGGACTATAAGCTGGGCCGAGCCATCTATGCCCTAGGGCTTTCCCACCCTGTCACTTCCCAGACGGACAGAAGGCTACATGGAAGATGCATTTATAGGCAGAAGTAAATGGTAGGCCACACCCATCATTTATATATTTATTTATTTATTTTGAGACAGGGTTTCTCTGAGTAGCTTGGGAGCCTTTCCTGGAACTCATTCTGTAGACCAGGCTAGGATTAAAGGACATGTGCCACCACTGCCCAGCTTCTGGTTTTGTTTTTAAAACCTTAAATTAGTTAACTTGTTTTAACAACTGCTAGGTGTCAACATGCAAAGAGTATACATTTTTGATTAATAACAGGTACTATTTCCTTATCAGCCACCAGCTATGCAAACGAAATAGACAGTATGGAGAGGACAGAAAGACTCTGCATTCCATTTGCACTAGAGTATGGCTTTTCATGAAGGCCCAGTAAACAAATCAAATATCCCACATGAACATGCATGGGTATTTATCAACTTACCTTTCCCATGAACAAATACTGCTTTCCAATCTAGTTCTTGAAAGAAAAATAAAAACCTGTTGCAACCTGCTAATTTGATTTCACAAGCTGAAGCTGAAAACACCAGGCTAACAAGGATCAAACAGACAGCACTACAATAAAAACTTCTGTGTTTATCTGCAAGCTAACCCTGTTTTAACAAGGCTCTGGAAGACTACTCAGGAACCCATTCTTTCTGATTACTCAACTTTTTTGTGAGTAAGGCTGGGTCACACTATGCTGCCTTGGCTATCCTGGAACCTGATATGCAGATCAGTCTGGCTTTGAACTCAGAAATCTGCCTGCCTCTGCCTCCCAGTGCTGGAATTATAAGTGTGCAACACCAGACCTAGCCCTTGTTTCTGATTATTCAAAAAGTAAAACCCAGTGGCTTAGAAGAGAGATTGAGATTGGTACCATGTGAACAGGCCTTGAAAAGTTTCTCAACCTGATAATATTGTAATGATAAGTTTCTAGGGGTGTGTGTGTGTGTGTGTATATATATCTTTTGAACAACCACTTTACACGTTTTATGAGTTTTTATTTGAAGGGAACTGAGAAAAACTAGGCCAGAAAACACGTGTTTGCTTTTAAAAGTGCTGACTGAGCAGGGGGCATGCCCAGCATCTGGGAGGCTGAAGAAGGATGGCTTACAAGCTCAAGACTAGCCTGGGCTATAGTGTGGGGCCTTGGCTCAAAAATAATAGATAAATAAGCAAGCATGAAAGAGAACACTAAGACAGCTTCAAATCAAGTGTACAACAAAAGTCTGTTTCAGAATACCTTATCTCGTGCCTATTTGGTATGTCATGCTTTTCAGCTTGCAGTTTCTGGGCCAACACTGAATGAAGATCTGATTTTTCCAGCAACTTGGTATCTATATATATAAAAAGAAAAAAGCTATTATTACACCATGCATATATCCTACAAAGCTTGGGACCAAAAAAGTACCAGATGTCCTGGACATGCGTCATCATTATTAGCTGGCAGACTGTGTCTGCAGTAGGCTTGGTTACATGTTGTTGCAATCTAGGAACTCAATTTCTCAGACGCTTCTCGGCCTAAGCTTGTGAAGCCCAACTACAGACACCACAGATACACACCTGCAAGGATGACCCTACAGAGACAACTGTAATTGTCTCCCATCTCCAAGGTTATTGTTTTCTGCTTAGGAGTAGGAACAAAATACCATGCATCACAGCAAAATGAAATGTTGGGTACTACAGAACTTAACTGTATTGATGAATTTAAATAATTTTTAGATCAGGGCGCTGGGAAAAGCAGAAAGTCTAGTGGGTTGGAAAGAAAGGTTAGAGCCCAACACAGGAAAAAAAAAAGGATGAAATATTTAGACTTTATTTATTTACTTGCTGGTTTTTGAGACAGGGCTTCCCTGTGCAGCCCTGACTGTTCTGGAACTTGCTTTGTAGACTAGACTGTTTTCAAACACCACCTGCCTCTGCCTCCCGAGTGCTGGGATTAAAAGTATGAGTTGAAATATTTAGACTTCTTACTGGCAATGATGAAATAAGAGACTGTAAAAGCAGGCAGCAACATGAAAAAATCTGAATTAGAAAAATTTCAAGTCCACTGTGAGGCTTCTTGCTCACACAATCGGATGGAGGTTTGTGTCAGAACACTGTAGGAAAAACTTTGGCAATAAAACAAGTTCTTTCTGCCCATGAGACAGTAAACAGTAAAGAAATTCAAAAGACCAGACAGGGCTTGAAAGATATAGTTGGGAACAAAAGGCACAGTCCAATAAGGTCTGATTGAGGGGCTCCCAAGGGGTAGAAATGGGGGTGATCCTTCCACAAAAGGTCAAAGCCTACAGTCCTATAATAAAAAGCCAATTAACAGAAAGGAAACACAGTCAGTCCACTAATGCAGAGCTATGCAAACACAACTGAGAGGCAAGCTGATGAGGTCTAAGACTCTCTCCCGGGATACTAGTCTAGCACGCTGAAGTCTCCGGGCTGGAGCCAAAGCATTGCCAAAAGAAAACCATTTCTCACTTGGCAATCTGAAATTTTCTTGTGGTAGGGGACAAACAGGAGACACAGCTGAGCACGTCAAAGGGCAGCTCTCAGTCGGGCAATGCCTCTCACCTCAGCTCTGTCGGCTGAAAGAGGATCTGGGCTGGAGGCTAGTCTGGGTTACAAAGAGACCCAGTCTCAAAAAATAAAGGGCCACCTTCTAATTTCCAACCTCACCAAGCAGAACAAGAAAGTGACCATAGGAACTTGGTAGAACTTTGAAGGAGGACAGTTACAGATCAAAACAACAAAGGCCAGACACGGTGGCCACAGACACAATGGCCGTCCCACTTCTCCTTGAAAATGGAAGTCCAGGAAACGTTTTCCGATGTTTGATGAACTTTAGGAAGAAGTGGTTCCTTGGCTAGCATGATAAAAAGAGGGGTTTAAAATCTGGTGCCGTTTAGTTTCACCACAGACAGACACCCTGTGATAAGGGTAGGCAGGTCTTTTAAAGGACACAACACATTTAAGAGGGCTCTTTCGTATATACAGGTTCTTTTCTCACACAGAGAAGGTTAGGTAAGTAAACCTATCCCTACCCAAGGCCTCTTTTTATGTTTCTCTTCAGGCTCAGACAGACACTACACAGGAAACACAGGCGGATGGTCGGAACTGACTGGCTTGAGAAGGCTAGAATAAACATGGTCATAGTCAAACTGGAAAAGCTATGCCCAATGCCCTGACCTATAAAGGAAGAGTTGAGCAAGCAAGGGGTGTCTGTCCAACCTGCTCCAGGTCTCTCATACTGTTTTCACTTCTCTTGGGCCCCAGCAGCCATCACTTAACTTGCCTGACTTAAAGATATATTCTCTCAGTAGGATCATATCCAGTACCTCCCCTAAACTGACAAACACTCGTGTATAACAGCCAAGGTGGGGTGGGACCACAGGATTAGCCTCCTAAACTACCTCTTTATATTCTATCTGCTGCCTCCACTAACCTAGCAAGCTCAGAGATCCCACCCTCCAAAGCCTGTAAGAAGTTTCTTGTCTTCTATGGCTGCTGTTGGACATTCCAGCTTCCCCTGCTCCAAGTAGACAGCATTATTTAAGAACCTGAAATTCATCTCAGCTCAAGAACTTGGAATCCTCATTATTTAAAATACTCCCCGTCTTGGGCTGGAGACATGGCTCAGCCGTTAAAGGCTGGGCTCACAGCCAAGATCTGATTGTTCAGACAGTTCTACCCTCTCCTGCCAGCACGACCTCCAGTGCTGAAATTAAAAAATGATTCACACCAGGCGGTGGTGGCGCATGCCTTTGGTCCCAGCACTTGGGAGGCAGAGCCAGGCAGATCTCTGTGAGTTCAAGGCCAGCCTGGTCTACAGAGCGAGATCCAGGACAGTCACAAAAACAACACAGAGAGAAACCCTGTGTGTGGGGGGGAGATTCAATTTATGTCTGAGATTATTTGCACCCGACAATAATGTTTTATCATACAGATGGATTTTAAAGCCCTTATATACACTATACTGTTTTTATGAAGCAGGCAGGGCAAATCTTCACCCCCCACCCCCATTTTAAAGACACATCAAACCAGAAAAACAAAAAGGTCAGTAAGGAGCTAGGAGACCTCCAACACAATTTGACTTTGAAGTATATTATCTTCTTTAAAAAACAAAAACCCTTTTATTTATTTTATGTGTATAGATTTTTGCCTGAATGTATATATCTGTGAGCTGCATTTATGCCTGGTGCCCATGGAAGCCAGAGGAAGGCATCGGATCTCCTGGGACTGAGCTTACAAACAGTTGTGAGCTACCATGAGAGCTGGGACTTGAGCCCAGGTCCTCTAGAAGAGCAGCCAATGCTCTTAACCACTGAGCCATCCCTCCAGCTCCGAAGTACATTACCTTCTAAAGAACTGAACCCATGAAATGTGTCAGGGAAACACACTTTGAGTAAGCGGCTTCCTGTGCTAGAGAAAAATAGCCGTAAGCTCTCCCAGAGTACCAGGGCTCAATACTGCAGAGACACAGCACCCTCTTTCTCCTCACCTTTTAAAGAGGCTAAGTGCAGTGGAAGAGAAGGGCCACTTCAGAAGATCCAACAAGAGCAAATGAAAAAGTTAAGTGTCTAAAACTGAATCTCAGTCCCGCCATTAATCCACACGGCAACTCAAAAGATGTTAATTTAAGATGAAATAATACATGCCAATTATTTAACAAAGTGCTCAAACTTGTGTGCAAATCAAAACCCTTTAGGAAGCATTACAACTGGTAATTATGTTCTGCCATTTATACTGGCTTAATTAGTTGGAGGTGTCTTT
>CABHPQ010134159.1:0-11517 GCA_902168405.1 Peromyscus aztecus
GAAAACAGTATTTTGAAAAGTAATGTTCTGATTAAAATTATACTAAACATATCATGAGAAATGTTTTCATCTATACTGAAGACATAATGTATGTTTATGCCAAATACAAAATAACTCTCTAAGCATGCTGCAAGTCTGAACCACCATCCACTCACACCTAGGAATGCATGCAGTTTTATGTTCGAGCTTAAATATAATCAATTACCTGAACAAAAGTTAACCCAAGCTTAAGTTTACAATTTTTATTACCTTCATATTTGAAAGCTGTGTACCAAAGTTCATGTTATTTTCATGAATTTATCTCTATTATGTGACCAATACAATCATTTTAAACTGATGGCCATTGTACATGATTTTATTTGTTCATTATGTTTTTTCAATGCAATGCACACAACATAATAACTTGGTTGTATTTTGTGTTACAACGTTTACACCAGCTAAAACAATCTGAATTCGTGCATTGACTTTTAAAATCCTTAAACATGTCTGCTCCCATTTTCTTCATTACTTAATCATTATTTTTCTGATTTGATGCTACTTACTTTAAACTCATGAACAATGAATAAATGAAAAATATCTTTTGGCATATTGGTTAAGGTTGTCATCTGGTTTACTGTGATTGAAAGAGTCTCCGGGACCACTGATTTCCTCAAAAGTCTCAGGATGACAACAGTTCATGGACTTTTCTGAGAGTATAACTGCCAAGATCTATAGTTAAACAAATTCAATTAAATAGTTCACAATGATATGCCATATCATTTCTAGACAATGTACTTGATGTCATGGTAAATTTTCAACTTTCAGATTCTCTGTAAATATTATATATTCTGAATAAACAGAAACAAATTTACAGAGACTGCTGTAGATAATTTCTTATCTATACTCTTGTCCAACTACAATACCACACCATATATCTAGAGATTCAATGGAATCAAGTAATATTTTGTTTTCTGAAGACTTCAGTGCTCCATTAATACGTTTGAATAAAGACATTGAATTGGGTTGTTTAAATCATGAGACGATATTCTGTGAATCACAGAGTCATATTAAAGTGTTGTGGAATATTAGTTGAAGATATATTACATTTGTTTATGCTGTGGAACATTTGTTTAATGACGAAAAGATTTGTTGCATTCTTTTATGTTGCATTTGTTTAACTCTGTGAAGCTGTCTTAATTTGCCTATCTGAAACATCTGACCAGTCTGAGAAAGAAATGAATAGTCAATAGCTAGGCAAGAGGAAGGATAGACAGGGCCAGCATGCAAAGAGACTAAATAGAAGGAGAAATCTGGAAAAAGAAGATCTAGGAGCAAGACAAGGAGGAGATAAAGACATCATGGGCCAGACATGCAGCTACACAGCAAGCCACAAAGTAAGAAGTAAAGAAAGATATATAGAATAGATAAAGATAAAAGCCCAGAGGCAAAAGATTGATGGGGTAATTTAAATTAAACAAAAAAGCCTGCTAGAAATAAGCCAAGCTAAGGCAGGGCATTCAGATGAAAGAATAAGCCTACATGTAATTATTTTGAACCTGGGTGATAGGCCTTTCAAAGAGTAAATAAAAAAACCCTACACTTTGGCATATCAACTAGAGTCTGAGAAAAATGAAAAAAAAAAAAAAAACATGGCTCCTTTAAGAAGTTCTCCTTTAAGAAGTTGTACTGTACAGCAGAGAACTTAAACAGCTATTTTCATACTAAGTAAAAACAAAAAACTAAATAAAAAATGCCTGTAACAGTTCGGGGAATTAATATTCCAGAGCTGGGGTGTTGGATGCAGTTCCTCTTCAAGGGCACCTCCAACTGAGCTGGAACACTTAGGCTAGACTCTCCAAAGCTGAGAAGCTAACGGAGTCAGCAGATAGAGCTACATGGAGGACACAGCTGTAGCTTATCAGTTTAAAGTTTGCTCACACAATCAAAAAGATTAGAGGCATGCATTTAAAAAGATCCAGATTAAAAAAATCTCTAAAACAGATTCCAGTGTGTTTTACAATGGTGTAGGCTTAAAAAAGAAAAGAAAATAGGTATAGACAGTCATAGAAAGAAATAAGTAATTTAAAAATAATATCTCTGAAGAGAGAGTAAAAGTAATATAAAAGAAAAAAGCTATGTATAATGGGAAATACACAGGGAGTCTGGATCCTGTATGTGGATGTGTTGAATTTAATTTTTGACTGAATATAAGCAAAGGAGAGCAGCTAAGAGACCTGGAATTGAGAGACTGTTGAAATGAAGTAGCCTATATACTTTGTGAATGACAACTTTAAAATAGAAGTCAAAAAATATACTTGTAAATATAATTTAGAATGCATTGCTTTGGAGAACAGTTTTTGCTTTTGTTCCCACAGTAGACAAGAGGCTATTCATTCTGTCAGAATTGTTATGAATCATGTTTGATCAAGGGAGACCTTCTGAATCTTGACGGGTGATATATATATTCAAAGATTATAGCTGGTCTTCCCAGAACTTGGAAATTGTTTCAGTTTTTCTCAGGGACCCCTAAAGATCACTTCACCTAGAGGCAACAGGAAGCAGTCTCGATAAAATGATGCTCACATTCCCAAGAGTTAGGGTGAGTGATCTTTGGTTATTTGGTGGATTATGGATATTTGTTATCATTTAGGGGATTATAGGGACACAGGATAAAAAGAAAATTATTAATCTCAGATATTTTGCATTGCCATGGATTTTAGTATATTCATACAAATTTAAAGGTATTTTTAATACTGTATATATGTTTCTACTTTTGTTTGAAGTATTATGCTTATGCTGAAGCTTCATTTTAAAAAGGCAAAGTATAATCAAGAAATAAGATTAGTATTTAGTCTATAATCATCAAATTTGTAGTCACATTAGGTAAGTTTTCAAATTTAAAACTGTATATTTCAGACAGATAGATGGCTTTCAAACACTTCAAAGTCTTCCAGAATATGGCATTTAAGAAGCTTAATTTTTTTTCATGACAATGATACACATCTGCTCTGAGCAGCACTAATTTATTTCATAAAAAGAATGATGGACATTGAGGAAACTTCATATGGAGTTTACTTTCAGTGTGATAACTTTAGCCATTTGGGCAATAAACTGCTTTGCCTTGAGTGTTGACAGAATGCTGTATAAACTGGATTTGCAGGACCCACAGGAAAATGACTGCTGAACTTTGCCAAAACAAGGCAGGACAGTCCTTCAATATTCCTGATTCACAGAAATGTCTGCTAGACCTTCTTCTGGACATACAGGAAAGGGAATGTTGAATTTTGCCAATACAAGGCAGGATAGTTCTTCAAATGTCCTGCTTAGTGAAAAGTTTGCCAGATATTCCAGACCTATAGGCCAAAGATGAATGTCCCAATAATGCAGAGGAACTTTAGGTGACTGTTGAGGCAGCCAGATGACTGTCATTTCTAGAGTTTGGAAGTTGCTTGCAATGCATCTCCTGTTTATTCACATGATATTACATCCTTCTGGGGTCTTTGATGAAGTTGAAGACTAAATCATTAAAGTTGTAGTTTTACTTAGTTATGATAGAAAGAAAATTAGGCACAAAGCTTCAGACCCTCTAAGGTAAGAAAGATACTGGAGTATTTTATTTGAATTTTCTAAATATAAATGGACTGAATATTGTAAATGTAAGTGTTAATTTATAGCAGTTTTTGATGTATTAGTTTTACTATGTTAAAGCTAAAATTTTTCATTTTTATTTCTATAAAAAGGGGGACAAGTTATGGAGTATTAATTGAAGATGTGTTTCATTTCTTTATGCTATGGAACATTTGATTAATGATGCAAAGATATGTTGGACTTTTTTATGTTACATTTGTTTAGCTTTGTAAAGCTGTGTTACTTTGCCTGCCTGAAACACCTTATTGGTCCAATAAAGAGCTGGATGGCCAATAGCTAGTCAGTACAAATGATAAGTGAGGCTAGCAGGCAGAGAGAATAAATCTGGGAGGAGAAATCTGGGAAGAAAAGACTGAGGATTGAGAAAAGGAGAAGAGGAAAAAATCAGAGGCTAGCTACCCAGCTACACAGGTAGCCATGGAGTAAAAAGTAAAGAAAGATATAGAATAGAGAAAGTTAAAAGCCCAGAGGCAAAAGACATGTGGGATGATTTAAGTTAAGAAAAGCTGGCTAGAAACAAGTCAAGCAAAGGCAGGGCATTTGTAAGAAAGAATAAGCCTCTCTGTGATTATTTGGAAGCTGGGTAGTGAGCCTCCAAAAAGCAAAGAGTGAAAACATTAAATCATCTATGATTTTATTTCTAAATATGTATCAATGAATATAGAGAAAGATATGAAATGAACATCAGACTATTTAAGAAAATCATTATGCCTATTATGAATTCTATAAAGTACTAAATATAGTATGGAATATAAACATTTTAAATTGTACTCAAAGAAGTCTCTCAACATTTTGCTAGGGAATTTTAAAGGAAAAATTGTCTATTAGTAACATTAAAGGTGATAAAGGTGGCTTTGGGCATATATATATAATTTGCCATTATTCTTTGTGTTTATTATTAAAATGTAAACACTGACAACTGATGGAATAAAATCATGTTACCTTGCTGAGAGTATATTCATGAAAACAAAGGGATATTGAGAGAGTCAAACAGAATATTTTGGATGTTCTCATATATTGGTGTACCATGTACCAGGTCCTCATATGTAGGTATAGTTAAAGCATTGAAATTAAGTAACTATATTAATGAAAAGATAATTTAAAATTACTTATCTATATTTGAATGGAAATTCCTTCTTTTTACAATTAGGTCAGAACTAGGCTACTTATATTTTATTAATGTATCAAACCATTTTCAGTATTGTAGGAAGTTGAAGATTATTAATTCACACCATCTAGTTATTCTTCCTTTACTCTTTAACACTGCCCTAGTAGATTTCCTTTTTTAACTTACTGTTTCAAAATTTCATACAAATATACATGTGCTTTGATCAAATTCATTCTCCTCCCTTCCCAACAGTCCTTCTCATGACCACCCCTTTACTGTTCCCTCAAAGCCCTTAGTAACTTTTCTTTATCCCATGAAGTCCTTTAGGGCTGTTGGTATGTGCATAGTGTGGGGCCTCTACTGCAGCACTGGCTACCAGCCAGCAGCAAAATGCCTGAAGAAATCTTATTCTTCACTAGCCATCAACCATTAACACTTCCTCAGCTATGGGTGGTAATGTTGAGGACCCACCGTCTATTTGAGTGAGAAATTTTTCTGGGGTATCCTCACTTTGAATACAGTTTTGGCAAACTCTACCTTCTATTTTGCATGTTATTCAAGGTGGCATGAAACTACTGTTGCTGGCTTAAACAAACTCATCAAAAAGTCAATGTACTACTGTTTTATTTCTATATTCCACATTTCATTACTGTATGATAAAGTACATTCACATGAAGGTTGTTAACAAATATGTCAGATTTCACTATATAAATTAGTCTTTCTCTAATTAAATTTTTAAATAACTAAGTTTAACATTAAAAAAATCCTTATTTGATAAAATAAAGTGTTTATGTAGAAATACTAAAAAATATTTCTGAAAGATGTTATTTTTAAAGAGAGATGGGGGGATGAATAGAAATTTTTTCTTTTGGAATTATGCTAACTGAAAACTTCCCTGGTTGAGAAGACATTCTTCTTAGTTTTTCCTTGGTCAATCTTTACTTTCCATAACATGTAAAATGATGTTCCAGAGAAAATTTTAGTTTAAAATAAACTTTGTGGCTGGGCAGTGGTGGCGCACGTCTTTAATCCCAGCACTCGGGAGGCAGAGCCAGGCGGATCTCTGTGAGTTCGAGGCCAGCCTGGGCTACCAAGTGAGTTTCAGGAAAGGTGCAAAGCTACACAGAGAAACCCTGTCTCAAAAAACCAAAAAACAAAACAAAACAAAACAAAACAAAACAAAAAAAACTTTGTGCCCAGTATGCAGTTTTATTTAAGACCTGTCCAGTAGTAATCCCTTTACATCACAAGAGGAAGGATAGTGAATGAAGAATTCTGGTAAAGGAAGCTAGGGGGATGGCAAAGGCTTTGAAATTAGGCAGTCTTATTTGAAATAATGGCACAACTGTCCTTGAGCAAGCTTCTAAGCTTGTCTGTTCTGATGTTTCCTCATTCATATAAAGGCAATGAGTACTGCGCTCACAAAGGCGGATCATGAGGATTAAGAAGGTTGAGAAACAACAGGGAAGTGATAGTGACACAAAGTAGCTCCAAAACCTTCCCTTCAGTAGCAGAATGAGAAGGGAGATGGCAGTGTGGGGGGTGTTTGTTCTTAAGACATGGGACTTCATTAACACAAGCAAGAATGTAAGAGGCTGGCTGCTAAAGTGTCCTTTTGTTTGTTTTCATTGTTTTCTTGTACACAAGGAGAGTGTGGGAGAAATTAAATGAAAATCTGAAAATCACAGCCCCTGGATAGAAGAGTAAAATAACAAAACCTGAATAATTGCCTATTTTTCCAAAATAAAAATAATTAAATGAAAGTAGAAGAAAACAGTAATACTTGCAATTACTTGTCTTAGTAAGTGATGTCTTTCCTTTCAACCATAATTTTTTTGATCAAGCCACTGAAATAATATTATTCTCAGTTTAATCTTTCAATTTAAATAGGAACAGTGTTTATTAGTACATTAAAGTATTATTCATATATATCACTGATAACTAAAATTGAAATATTTAACTTTTTGATGAAGTTTTTAAGTAATTTTTATAGACAACTTTGATAGTTAAAGATTAAGATACAAGCAAGCATTCAAAAACAATCCAAGAAACTAAACAAGGAATCTGCTAATACTTTGTCAAAGCTTTTCTTGAGATTTGCATTACAAAAATCAGTAAGTAATATATTTCGATTTAAATAAATATCTATTATGATAGTCTTTACCAAACTAAATATTTTTGTTTTATTCTTAACAAATTAAATTGTCTTATGATTGAATTCACTTATAAAGGTTTATAATATAAAGCTTCTTTAGAAATGTTATTACTTAAATTGAGTTATTAAAATATATAAGTTAAAAGCAGCCTTCTCTTGGAAAGTAGTATTGTTGTAAACTGTTATTCTATTCAAACTAAAAATATTAAAAAGAGCAATCTGAATATGCTAATGGACATAGTTGTAGGTATTTTCATTTGTAAATCAGTGAAAGTTTTGTTTGATTATTTTGTATTGATAAAAATAACAGGGAAAACTCTACTGGGATTCTGATCAGACTTTTAACTGGAAAACCTTGATGCTAAATTATTCTTATTTAAGTACATATACTGCATATAGTATCATTTTAAAAGTCATTTTCCTTGGAATAAAAATATTATTTGGAGAAATAATTAACTACAGTTAAGCCCAACTTTCCATGTTAAAGGTACATTCCCCTATAAAACTTTTTCGTATGCAAACAAATCACAAGTTTGAATGTTCCCATGCTCCCTCATTTGCAGTCTGCTAATAAAAATTTTGCATGTTCCTTGGCCTGCTTGATTGGTTCATTTACATAATGCAGAAGTATACTAGGAACTGTTGTCTGATTATTGCGAGCAGGACAAAAATCAGAATTAGCCAAGAGAGATTTTTCTAGTTTGCCTTTGTGTTGCTGTGATAGTCACTAGGACTAAAATCAACTGAAAAAGGAAAGATTTATTTGCTGTACAGGTTAGGTCCATCATGAAGGGAAGCCAGGGCAGGACCCACAATTAACTATCTTTAGAGCTCTACATCATTTCAGATCCATCATTAACCACACAGAATTCAACATCTGAGGTTCCAACTCTAGAACATATGTCATTCTATTAATCAAGGTATCTGAAGGATTTAGAGAATATTTCTTAGAAACTAGTAATAAATGTTATAATTGTTAATTTGCTATAGATGTCTGAGAACTACTCCCTGAGAGTGGAGAAGAAAACCCTTTTAATTACTTTTGCAAAGAATAATTCCATGGTACTGATATGGGAGGTCAGGTAATTAGTTCCAGGATCCCCAAAATGCACTAGAATGTGTGACTGATCTAATACTTTTTATAATATGGTATACTGTTTCCTTATATCCTCTGGACATCATCAATGTACTGTAGCTAGAGTTTTCCTGTGTCTCAGCCTGCTGGTGGTCAGGAGAAATCTCTCTCACCCACCAGTCCTGCAGCCTCTTGGAACCAAGTAAACACACAGAGGCTTATATTATTTACAAAGTGGATAGCCATTAACTCAAGCTTATTACGGACTAGCTCTTACACTTAAATTAACCCATAATTCTTATTTATGTTTAGCCACATGGCTTGGTACTTTTTCCCAGTTCTGCCTTCACATCTTTCTTCTCATGGCAGCATCTGGCAGCATCTCATGACTCAGCCCTCCTGTTCTCAGAATTCTCCTCTCATTGTACCACCCATACTTTCTGCCTGGCTACTGGCCAATTAGCACTTTATTAACCAACCAGAGCAACACATTCACAGCATACAGATATCTACAGCAATGTACTATTAAATATTACTTGTATCACCTAATATAAGGGTACATCATAAAAAGTCTAGGGAAACAAAACAAAGAAATAATTCTATAATTTGTCAGTCAAGATGTAGGATTATTCCAAATATTTTTTATAAGGAATCCGTTGAACAATAGATGTAGAAACCCTGGATATAAAAGGGAACAGATACAGCTACACAATTATCATTTTCTTCATATATTTTCATCTAAAACTCAATCAGCTCCATATTTTGAGTCATTTCAGAAATCTTGTCTTTTCTCAGTATCTAACCTTCCACCAGTTCCCATAATGCTCTTGACAGTCTCCATATGAAAGACTCCCTGACAACAGAATTTTCTTCATACACAGTTTATCAGCTGAAACTGTTTTAATTTTGAATTTCATTGAAAATTTTCCTGACTTTGAACTTCATGCTTCATTCCTTTATCTCTTCACTTCAAACTTCCAAGCACTCTGATGCCTGAAGAAACATTTCTCTCTATACAAAAATCTCCTATTCATTCCTATTAACTCATAGAATGTCAGAAACAAACTTCCAATGTTAATGTTCCTCTTTGTCCTCTTAACACAAGCCTTTGCGTGTCATGTGTACTTCATTCTTTCCATGATTTAGGCCCAGATAGATGTCTATCCTATAGGAATACAAATATGATAGTTACAAATATGATAGTATTTAGAGTCATGTGTTCATATTTTTTTGTGTGTAATGACATAGGCCTTGTTAAGTATGAATACTCTAGCTACTTAATACCTAAAATTCAAATGCTAAATGAATCTGGCCTTTTAAAATATATTTTATTCACTTCTAAAATTAACATACAAATTCATGGATTTAACATATGTACATGTCATTCTACTTATTTTTTTCTTTTTCATCTCCTTATCATTGTTGTCTCCCATCCCTTTTGTACTCCCCTCAATTGCCTAATGAAGAGGGTGCTTTTCAAGAATCTAAACAGTGAAAATGCTTTAAACATAGATGTTTCAGATATTAACAAGGCACAAATATTAGATGTACAATCAATCCACAATTATAGATGCAAATATTAACTAATGTAGCATTTCCAAATTTTTATTATTATAAACACATAGTTTATATAACTTAAAATATCCCTGACAATAATTTTCCCCTTTGCTAGTTCAAACTATTATCACTTAATCATTTTAGTTCCATTCAAAAGATGTCTGAATTGTGTAAATTCTTCTCTTTTTCTCATGGTTCATCACTGCAACACATGCATTAAGCATTAATTACTCAGTACTGCCATAACAATGTGTGTCTTTAAAGGGGTTTCAGACATGCACCCTCCCAACATGGTACATTTGAGGAAATAGCTGAAGTGGTAAGTTGGCTCTCATGATTTTTCATGTCTTCCTCTATAAGACATCATGTGATTGAGAATGGTCATTGTTGACCTTACCTCTCATTAGTTTCTTAGAGGATTTCTTGATGCCATAAATGGAGATGTGCTTCCCTGAAGCCAGAGCAAAAGATCATTCTTATCTTTAAAGACACCTCAGCAAATTGACCTTACTAAGTAGTCTTTAGATATTACATCTGATTTATTTTATCTTATCAAACTTCAACAAGACAATGTAATTTTCTATTAAATCTGGAAAAATATACACAGTTATATGATTCTTTCTGCCCTTAATTATGAAGAATTTATCGAATAAAAGTATATTAAATGAAACAACTGACTACACAACGAACATTTGCAAGTAATACTGTTTGGGCAGAAGGGTATACTGCATGGTACACAGCAGCTCTCAGTACCACTAAGATGAGTGAAAAGGTGATGAAGAGGCAAGAAAGATGGAGGATCAAAGTGTTTTTCTTTTTTAAAATTATTGTTTATTTTTGTTGTATTTATTATTCATTTTTAGCTTTCCTTTGGGGATCAACACTGCAAGAGTGAGGGGAGGATACAATGGGTCTAGGAGATAAGTGGGAGTGGAGTGCATGATGTGAAATTCCCAAAAAATCAATTAAAATAGAAAAAAATAAATGCATTTGTATTATTTTCTCTTTAGAAATTAGGAGTATTATTGGTATTAGTATTGTTTGTATGTGAGTATGTGGTATGTGTGTTGCAATGCACAGCAATGCACATCCCAATATATATATATATATACATATATATATATATATATACATATATACATATATATATATATACATATATATATATATATATATATATATATATTGAGATTAGTGGACCACTTTGTTGAGTTGATTCTCTCTTTGTGCCTGTATGTTGGTTCTAGGAATTGAACTCAGATTTTCAGGCTTGCACTGCACATGTTGTTATCCACTGAACCATCTCACCTAACCATCATCATCTATTTCTTTTGAATAGCTGTGCTTGTCATAGGGGGCTAGCCATGAACCTAGCAATGAATGAAAACAACCTTTTTTTGAGACAAGGTCTCTGTGTAGCCTTGACTGTCCTGGAAATCTCTTTGTAGACTAGGCTGGCTTTGAACTCACAGAGATCCACCTGCCTCTGCATCCCAAGTGTTCAGATTAAAGGCATGAACTACCATGCCCAGTGAAAAGCAAATGTTTAATTTATTTTTAAAATATTGGGTAAAAATTAGTGAAATGCAGCAAATATTCATTTATATGAATGCCATATCACAAAGTAGAAATAATAGTCATTGAAAATGGTTGTATTTGCTGACTTTTAGTGTTTCTTCCCAGTAGTGACTTTTACTTCTTTCACTTGTCTTAGAATTCAACTGCTCTAGGTAATCTAACTTCTCAATATTTGCATTTCTTCATCTGTATGGTGGTCTAAAAGCTTTTACAATTGATTGTTTAAGGATCTTAAATTAACATTTTGGCAATTTCATAAATTAAGACAGTATGATTAATTACATAATTGATATATGCATTGCAACATACCAAATTCTTGTGTTGACTCTGCAACTTATCCCAGACCATTAATTCTCTCAATTCCACCATATCTTCTTCTTCTTCTTCTTCTTCTTCTTCTTCTTCTTCTTCTTCTTC
>CABHPQ010134159.1:11527-39969 GCA_902168405.1 Peromyscus aztecus
TCTTCTTCTTCTTCTTCTTCTTCTTCTTCTTCTTCTTCTTCTTCTTCATTTCTACTACTCCTTCTTATTCTTCTTTACATTTTTCTATTTATAACACACTGAGTGTGGTAAGTCTAATTAATGTTAACCACATGCTCATGGTATACAGCACCAGCCTCTAAAGATAGGGTGAACTAAAATGGGCCATAAAATTCAAGAAAATCAAGCCTCTCATCCTCTAGCAAACAGAAACTACCAATATCTCCAGGACAAGTTCCCATGGATTAGGGGTTTACATGCCATATTACTACATTATTTTGCTAAAGGACTATAATATTAAAATTTCTTTAAATACTTATTCTTAAACCTAGTCCAACACTCATCCTTCACCTAAGAAAATTCTGTATACAGGGACTTTAGCTGGCCTGATTGCAGAGAATAAGTGAGTGTGGAATGCTCACAGATTAGTAATATTGTTCTTCATGTAGTTAAAAAGACAGGTTAGTGACTAAACTCAGTTGTACTCAATATTCTTTCAGGACTGTATTAGTAATTTCAATGATCTTGATGTAAAAACCACCTAACTGATATTTTTCTTTTTTAATGCTCTCATTGACTGCATTAAATTAAAGAGAATTAAAAATTGTCAAATGAGCATTACCTATCAATTTGACAAGATACAGTACATGAATATACCACATACACATTCCTCCCATATCATGCCAAACAAGAAAAAAAAATGTTTCTTTTCAACTAAATCCTTTCAGTAAAGGTAGTCCTCCTCTACCCAGTGTATTTGAGAAAACTGTCTGATAATTTTGCTACTAACAATATATTTTGCAGAAGGAGATATGTATAAATCTAAACTAGGAATAGTAATGAGATTAAATGTAATTCAAACATAAATTGTATTTACTACTATTTTCATTTTTTGTTCAATTTCAAAAATTTTGGGTTGGATTCATAAATGTCTTATCAAGAATTTTGTTCTCTAGGTCTCATCTATTCCTGCAGGCATAGGCAATGTGACAATTCTCATGATAGCAACTCATTTTCCATTACAATGAACCAATATGGTGGCAATGTCCAAAAAAACCAAGAAGGGGTAGTCATAAAACTCAGAGGAGGATGCTTGCTTGCCTAGAAGTTCCCAGTGAAACTTGGTAAATGAGAAAATGTTAGAATTTCAAAAATAGGGTTTTTTTATATAATTTTAATAGTTTAATCTGAAAAATAACTAAATTATCATGTAGGGAAATGTGTAAATCTATGAGTTGCATTACAATATCTCTCATTAATGATTTGGTGAAGATATTTACACATTAGATTTCCTCTATGCTATAACCAGAAATATTCCCTTTGGAACAATTGTAGATATTGCCTGGAGTGCCTGTTATTACTTAGAATAAAACTTTTCAGATTAAAGTTTGCTATTTTTGCTATTTATCATTATTCAAGTATATTTTTGAGGAGATACTTTTACAAGAGAGTAAAATTTGTTCTTCAATAGAGGATTATAAAAGCTAACACCAAGAATGAATGTTGTTGGCAATCATGCTATCCCATACTAAAATTGTACTAGTGAAGTATTTGGTGAACTTTTTTTTTCTTTTTAATGTGCCTTCAGTTCCTGCTGCATCAGTGGTCCTTTGATGACCGTTACCCTGTTTACAAAACTTCATATCTGATAAAATATTCTGAACAATCAGACTTCTTGGTTTTAAATAAACTCTGATGAAATTAAAAATTAAGTTTACCATAGGGAAATATGGTTGCCCTTTAACTTTGACTGGAATAACAGGGAATTAGGCAAAAGCACTGAGAAGGAAAATTCTTCATAGTCAGAAAATGCATTCCTCAGTGACTCACAATTATTCCTCAATTATATGACAATTGCTTCCCTTGGTGACATTCATTTAGGTCCTTATATCACTTTACCCAATGACATCCACATTATAATAATCATTCTAATTTGAAAGATTTCCATATCTCTA
Source organism: Peromyscus aztecus (assembly GCA_902168405.1). Lineage (NCBI taxonomy): Eukaryota > Metazoa > Chordata > Mammalia > Rodentia > Cricetidae > Peromyscus > Peromyscus aztecus. The sequence goes on from CABHPQ010134159.1 coordinate 13,501, forward strand.
TTTGTTCATCTTTTCATGGGATTAATAAACTTAACATGAAAATAAAAATGAGAGAAAATAAAATGAAGAAAATTTGACTACTTTAAAGATGTGACTCACTTAAACATTTTAAATGTTTTATTATAAAAACACAAATAAACATCTTTGAAAATTATTTGAAGTAAAAAAAACATTAAACTACAAGCACATGTAAAAATCTTTACATATTCTTTTCATATCATTTACTTTGGAAATAGAGTGCAAGATGATGTTACTGCAAACACCTTTTAATTCTCTAACTGCTTAGAGGAAAGTTCCAATGATAGTGTATTTAACATAGCATGGTTTTCAATATTTCACTAGAATCACCTAAACTCCAGAGAAATTGTATGCTTTATTGGCCCCATAAATGGTGTCATTTTTAAGAGCACAATTTCAAAAGTCATATATGATGACATAGTGATATAACAAAACCTGTCTAGGATATTCAAAGAGACACATAAATCTCCACGGGGCTGGATAGAGGTCAACATTTATACAATAGTTATAATGAAAAGACCAAGGAACACCTTTTCATTATTACCTTTCATATACATCACTACATTACCAACCATGAAGCTGACACTTTCATTTGCTGAGGTATTACTGCTTTAGCATCAAACTTGGATGTTTTTTGTTTTTTCTGCAGAGCATGGGATGTGTGGGCTAAAGCAGAATACTATGAAAATACTACCAAACATATTTTCAAGCATATTTAAATTTTGTGTATTCTTCCTTAGAATAATTCAATCTTCAGTAAGTGGATTTTCTGGAAAAAATATCACTGGAAACTAGCAGTTAATACATATATGAATTGAAGAGATGTACAATTTGTTCCCTTACAATTAAGTTAAAATACTATTGTTTGGTGAATCAATATTCATTAGTTTGTGGCAGATACAGACCATTCTACTGATGTGATCCAAGATATAGCTATCAAGAGTAGAAAATTTTATGATTTATCATGATCTACTTTAAAGAGATTAACTCCACTTAAACCAGAAGACTCATAGCATTTTCATTTCTTTTTTTTTTTTTCCCCGAGACAGGGTTTCTCTGTGTAGCTTTGCGCCTTTCCTGGAGCTCACTTGGTAGCCCAGGCTGGCCTCGAACTCACAAAGATCCGCCTGGCTCTGTCTCCCGAGTGCTGGGATTAAAGGTGTGCGCCACCAACGCCGGGCACATTTTCATTTCTTATGTAGACAAGAAAATTCTCTGTAAAGCTTGGGGTGTTCATTTTTTTGTGTGTTCAGAGTGACTGGGGTGTATGGATTTGTAAAACTATATTTGAGTAAAAGCCTTAGTTTGTTTTCAAGAATCAGAAGGTGTATTTTAAAATTAATTTTCATCAAGTTTATCTCCTACCCATCTGATGAATAATTTTAACTATATATATATATATTTGTATTACCTTTTTCTGTAATGTAAAAATTAGTGAATATTCTTTGAAACTGGTGTCATATTGAATTTATAGTAAAGGAGTAAAGTTTGCTATAATTGGGTTGTAAATGAGAATTTTTTTTTTTGTTTTTTTCAAGACAGGGTTTCTCTGTATAACTTTTTACCTTTCCTCAAACTCACTTTGTAGACCAGGCTGGCCTTGAACTCACAGAGATCCGCCTGCCTCTGCCTCCCAAGTGCTGGGATTAAAGGTGTGTGCCACCATTACCCAGCAAGATTAATTTTTAACATTTAAATAACTAAATAAAAAATAAGTATATTTACATGTCAATTAAGAAAGAAATGATTAAATTCACTCAATTAATTTATTGTGCTAACAGAATACAGGTGGAAAAAAGCATGTAAAATCAGTAACAACTGCAGACAGATTGGCATAGAAATGGCCACATTCTTTCTGAATCTGGAATGTCTTGAAATGTCTCATTAAGGCTGACAAGTGGGTGATTTTGATGTGAGATCTAAAGCTAGTTATAATCTCCTAGTAATTATTGAGAATCAATAAGTGTTCATAATTGATCTCTCCTGATTTTTACTTTCTGTGGTTGAATTTTTTGTAACCTCTCATATCCTTGGTAATTAAAAGTATATACTCTGTATTTTTCAGGAGCAATTTGTAATCCCCAACAAGGCAAAATTTTCTTTACTTCTTCAAACATTATCTCTAAGGCATCCACATTTGAATCAGGTAGTAAAATATGATCCATATAATGATAAATTATAGATTGAGAAAACTGTTCTTACATTATTTCCAATGGCTGTTGTACAAAATATTGGCACAGTGTGGAGCTGCTTAACATCCCTTGTGGGAGAACTTTCCACTGATAAATTTTAATGGAATGAGAATTAGTATAAGTAGTCCAGTGATGGCAAATTTTTCTCTAACATGTTCTTGTAAGGGTGTACTGAAGAAATTGTATTTTAAATCAATTACTATAATAGACAATGATTTAGGTAATTAAGAAGGCAGGGGAAGTCCAAGCTTTAGTGATCTAATTAGCTGAATTACTTGGCTCTCAAATATGTTATCCTTCTCCATTCTTCAGATCTCTTTTTAATACCAAATATAGGAGAATTCCAAGGACTGTTTGATTCTTCAATATGTTGAGCATTTAGTTATTCCTGTACCAGCTGTTCTAAGGCCAAGGACATTCTTCTATACATACATGTTTGTCAGTTAACCATTTTAAAGGTAGGGCTGTTGATACCTTTGAAAAATCAGCAGCTCTTTTGCTCTGTTTATGTACAACGTGAATGGTCATTGACTGTTCTTTTTAATGGCTTTTAGTATTTTTTCTCAGAAATATATGTCACTTTATTCTTTGTTTCTAAGATTAGAGGAATGTTAATCTGGGTATTCCATTGCTCTATCAAATCACATCCGCCAAAACTCATTGATATGTTATCCACATATGGCTTTCATTTTCCTTTCTGTTCTTCTGGCCCTATACATTCAGCTCACCTTCACTTTGTTTTACCTGAGATAAAGTTCCAATTCTTAAAAGCTGAACATTTACCTCTTGAAAAGGCCAACTTGCATGCCATAATTCTGGTGCAATTATTATAACATCTGCCCCTATGTCTACTAACTTCTCAATTACAATGTTATTTATTCCTATTTTTAACTTTTGTCTTTGATGATTTACAGTTTGCCAATATATTTGCATCATGGTTTCCACTGAAATTTTTATCTTGTAAAACTGTTTTATCATCAAGAGCAGTTGTTTTTTTTTTTTGTTTTTTGTTTTTGTTTTTTTTTTTTTAACATTTGTCACTTGGTCATTTAATTGCTCTGTAGAGGAGTTTCCCCCATTGGTTACAGGGAATGACTGAACAATATTTTACATGGGGGCCTCTTGTAGGCATTTCCAGGTGGCAAATGGTTACATTGTCTGTCCCTTGTTGATCTGCATTAATTGGTTCAATGTCAGGCTTTTCCACACCTTCTGCATACTTCAGAAGACAGAGGCCTTCTGTTTTGATTATTCCCAGAAGAAACATTACTTCTAGGAATATCCTCACAATAATCCCGTTTCAGTTGACCTTGTTTACCACAATTAAAACATCTGTCTTTTTTTATTTTCTTTAAGCCTTTGGAAATTACCTCTCCTATCCAAGTTTCATCATGGTTATGATACTCAATTTTGACTGTATCTCAGATTCATTTCTGTATGGGTCCTGATTTTGCCTTTAAGGGTCTGATTACACTATTGCATTCTGAGTTACATTTTCAAAAGCCAAATATTCACTTACTATTTGTCTAGTTTCTGGATTTGGTATCGTTCTGTTTACAACTCAAGTCAATCTTTGTAAAAATTCTCCGAAGGTTAATTTTGGTGTTGTATAACTTTCATAAATGACTCAGTTCTCTTTCTGACTTCTTCAACTTGGTGCCAAGCATTCAAAGCTGCTGTATGGTACTGAGATAATGTGTGTTAGTCAAATATAGACTATTTTTTTATGTCAGCCTAATAGCCCTCTCTAAGAAGTTGGTCTTGGAAAATGTCAATACCTCTAGCCCTACTTTGTTGTTCAATGGTCCTAGCCTTATCCTTCCACCAGTTTTTCCACTGTAACTGAGGACCAGGTTCCAAAATTGATATAACCATGTCTTCCCAGTCTTGTTGTTCATAAATTTAACATGTCCCTCACAAAATGTGAATGCATACCATATGAGACTATTTGTACATTAAATCTCCTCAAATCCCACAATTCCACTGCTATCTAATGAGTTCTTCCATAGCCTTGGGGATACCTGCCATTTGGTGGTTTTTCCTGTATGGTGACTAGACAAATTAAGTTTTGTTTTGTTTTGTTTTTTATAACCTTGAGCTGTTCTTCTTTAATTTCATAATGTAATGGTGAGATTGATTCTCCTTTAAATTTCTCTGTATGTATATGAATATCTCCATTATATGTTTTAATAAATTTTTCTAAGACTTATAACAACTTATCAGTCAAAATTGTATCATTTTCTCTAGTAACCTTTTCTAAGGCTGAATGTTCTCAGTCAATTTTCTCATATTTGGCACTGACACCAACCAACTTTTTAGAGATAAAACAAGAATTAACAAACTGATAATGATTATAATTGGCCTTATATGAATTCCAGTTAATTTAATTATCTCTTTATTTAATTGTTCCATTTTCAAATAATCCATTGTGGAATCATACAGAGCCCTAACTCCCTCCACCATAATATTGTTTCTACTTTTTTAATATGGGAAAATCTCTCTATTTTTCTTTTATAAAACCAATTCCCCCCTGTAAGAATTCCAAGTTGTCTCACCAAATTTGCTGAAGATGACCGAGAAGTGTAAGGTTGGCTCTTATGTGTAGCACATCTGGCCAGCGAACACAGGCAGTGCACAACCTGGCTGTAGACAGCTGGCATTAATTGTGCATAGTTTTGAGCTGAGAATATGTGGCAGATGCCCAAGTGGATGTCAAGGTGGCTCTCCTAATGTGGCAGCAGCCTGAAAGGGGGTCCAGGGGAAGCCCACAGCCCACAGGAAAACTAAGCCAAACAGCCAGCTTTCTGAAAGTTGGACACAGGGGAATTTGCAATAATCAGCATGTGTGATGGTCAGGAACCGAGACCCTAGAACTGCCGAAACAAGGCAGAGCTCGCTAGTGGTGAAGTGATAACTCCAGGGGCATTTGGAGCCCAGGCATCTGCCAAGTTTGGTGCTTGTGGGGACTGCTGTAGAAAGGCAACAAAAGGAAAATCCCAAATTTGCTGAGAGAGCTTGTGGAAGGAAATGAAAAGCCAGCCAGCAGTATGATGACTGAAGTGCTTGCAGTTCCCATGTGTAACTCCAGTGGATGCTGGCACCTGCAAAGCCACAGCAAGACAGTATCTTGTGAATTCATGCCTCAAAAGTTGGATACCAAATGAAATATTAATGTAATTAATCTTTATCAATAAAAAATCACAAGTTATATATCTGGGTAAGAACTTAAAACATCAAAGAAGTAGGGAGCAGCCATCATTCACCTCCTACCTCTTCCATTCCTCTGTCCAAAAGGGAAGAAAACTTCTCTCTGCCCCATCTTACTATCTCCTGGGTCTTTTCTGTATACAGTCTTCCAAATTTCTAGGGTTAATTTTGGTCAGCTATTGTATAGTTCTACCCTATTACTCCAAGCAAGTTTTATTTGCCAGAATACACACAACAGATTTATTGTTATTTCAAGAAATTGGTGAATCTTTCAATCCCTATTGATAAAGTCCCTTTTTTCACTCCAGTAAATGATGATTAACTTAGAAATCCACAACTGGCCAAGATATGTGTAGCTGGAGATTTCTCCAGTCCCACCAGGCCCACAGCCACTCAGACCCAAGTAAACACACAGAGACTTATATTACTTATAAACTGTATGGCCATGGAAGGCTTCTTGTTATCTAGTTCTTATATCTTAAATAAACCCATTTCTATATATAAAGTTGCCACATGGCTGTGGCTTACCAGTACTTTACATCTTCTCATGGTGGCAGTGACCGGCAGTGTCTCCTGACTCACCCTTCCACTTCCCAGAATTCTCCTCTCTTCTTATCCCGCCTACACTATACTTCCTGCCTGCCTACTGGCCAATCAGCATTTTATTTTTCAATCAACCAGAGCAACACCTTCACAGCATACAGAAAGACATCCCACAGCACTTCCTCTTTTCTTTTTTTTTCAAAAAGGAAGGTTTTAACTTTAACATAGTAAAATTATATATAACAAAACAATTATCAAGCAAGAATTGCAGTTATAATATCTGTCTTTGTGTATTTGGCAAAGTTAAGGAAGATATGAAAAAGAGAGACTGTGGATTGCTAAGCCCCAAGCAGTATATCTGTATTATATTCTGTACTAGCTAGTTTTCTTCCAACTTGTCACAACCTGGAGTCATCAGAGGAGAGAACTACCGTTAACAAAATGTGTCCATAAGAGTGGGATATAAGCAAGCCACTAAAGCATCTTTTTAATTAGTGCTTGATTTTTGAGGGTACAGTCTATTGAGTGAGGGTGGGACCATCCCTGGGCTAGTAGCCCCCTGAGTTCTATAAGAAAGCATTCTATGCTCTTGTTGGTACCCTTACCTTCCTACTGGATTGCCTTATTCAGCCTTCATCTGAGGGTTTTTTGCCTATTCCCATTTTAACTTGTAATTTTGTGTTTGATTGATATACATGAGATGTCTGCTCCTTTTATGAAAGGAAATGTTAGAAAAATGGATCTAGGGAAGTGGGGAAGTAGCAAGGGAGCTGGGAGGAGTGGCATGAGAGGAAAATGCAGTTGGGATATAATGTATGAAAGAAGAAGCAATCAGTCAATCAATCAATCAGTTAGTATGGGAAAGCAAGCTGGGCAAGTCAGTAGAAGCTACCAATAAGCACAAACCCTCTACGGCCTTTGCATTAGTTCCTGTCACCAGGTTCCTTACGTATGTGAGTTTCTGTCTTCACTGCTTTTGATGATAAACTACTATATGGAATTTTGAGCAAAATAAACATTTTATTCACCAAGTTGCTTTTAGTCATGGTCTTTCATCACAGCAATAGCAGCCCTAATGAAGACATATTCCATTATTCTTTGGATCTGGGCTCACTGGAGAAGAAATGGGTGAACTTTTAAAATTAGAGGTGGTGAATGGCTACAAGTTTTCCAACAAGGGCAGTTTCCCATTTAAATTGACAGCAGGTGATATAGCACTAATGATACATATGCAAGGTCAAGTCAGGTAAAATCACAGAAGAAAGGTGAGATGGGCCTGGGGTCACATGGCATTTGATAGCTACTGGAGAAAGAATAGTCCGTTTCTAATAAGGTTACAGCCTCTGATGATTTGACCATGCTTCAATGGAAGGCCACACATTCAAGACCATATGGACATAGCCCGCTTTACTTAATGGATTTGAGTAAAATAATGACTAAATTTGGGTGGGTAAGACAGGTTGCTAGATCTTGGAGAAGTTGGGGTCAGGTGAATATGATCAAAATACATTGTATAAAATTATCATAAAATAATACAAATAAAAAATTCAAAAAGGAAAAAATGTATCAACAGAATCTGCTGTCATACAAAATGATGCCAAAGAAATTTGGACATAGAACTTGAGGTCATAGAAATTGAGTTGGTAGAATCTGATCTCATAGATACAACATAAAGTACAAAGCTGAGGCCACAATAACTGATGTGAAAGAAAATTTAAAGCTGATGTCTTAGCAACTGTGGTCACAGCACCAGCTTTAGGTACTACTGAGTATTAAAAATTGAGGATGAAGAAAATGAAATCTTACAAAACGAGGTCATAGAAACTGAACATGTACAAAATGGGGCTATAGGAAATGATACAATGAAATCTGAGGTAATATGAATTTATGCCCTAGAACCCAAACCCATACATATTATTGAAATAGAAACTGAGGTAGTAGAAATGAAAGTCATAGAACATGAGGTGACAGAAATGTGATTAGAAAAACCAAGAACACACAGCCTGAGATCATTTAAAATGTAGTAATAGGACTGGGGAGGCAGACTGGCGGGTAAAGTACTTGCCAGGTTAGCATAATACCATGCTCAGTTTTACCAAACCCAAATTTAAAAGGCAGATGCAATTGTGCATACTATATTTGTAACACTATGGAAACAGAGACAGGAGGGTCTCTGGAGCTTGTTGGTCAATTTGTTTAACAAAATCAGGAATCCTCAGATTTGGTGAGAGACCTGTATCAAAACAGAAGGTAGAGAGTTATTAAGGTAGTTGCTTAAGGAAACAGAATCCACAGCAATCAAGGTCATAAAATTTCAGGTTACAAATACTGAGACCAGGAACCGTGAGATTATAAATACTAAGAATTAAAAATTAACCAGAGAAACTGGCGTTTTACAACAGCCTAAATGACTTCTATGTTATTTTAGGGCCAGGCCAATTATAACATCCCACAGATGTTATGTTTACCTCAGATAAACTGCCTAGCTTCTAAACCTTGGGCAATATCTCTGAGTCACCAGCACCTAATTCTGTGAAAGAAGCCAGATGTACCTTGTAAAGAATCACAATGTAAACATGTCTTAAAATTGTTGTACATATGCAACTGAGTTATTATCTGAAAGCATTTTTGCAAAAATTGTGCTGTACTTAAATATGGCTAAAGTAAAACAACCTGGGTCAGACTAGAAGTCCTGGTCCAGCACCAGTTACAACAAGATTGGGCTGAGCTGAGTTTCTTTCTTGTCTCTTACTGAATCCTGTTTGTCCTTCTTGCTGTAAAGCATGCCTGGGAACCACCACAGAAATTTAGGTAGTAGAAACAGCAAGGTGCAACTGTGTGGACAGCAATGCAGGCCTAAGAAATAGGCCACAATCCTGAGGTAAAAGAAACTGAGGTTAGAGCTACCAAGGAAAAGGAACTGAGGTCACTGAACATGAAGACAGAGATGAGCCCATGAAACCATTCATATATTGGAGAATCTGAGTTCATAGAAAATGAAGCCACAGAATCTGTAAGTCACTGATGTTGGAGACTGACCTAGGACTGTTTGACCCAGGTATGTTTGGAATTTCCTGCTTGGAGTCTTGCAAAACAAGACGACCTTGGCCTAACCATAAACATGTACGATTAGATAAGGCCTCATTCAGTAACAACAGGGGCCTGGGACCAAAGCGACCTCACCTTCCCTCAGGAATTCCCATTCTTCTATCCTTGCAAACAGATGCTAATCAGCCAGCTGCAGGAGCCCAGGGCCAAAGAGACCTCACCCCCCCCCACCACTCTGACTTCTTCTGAAAAATTTCCACTCTCCTTTCTCTGTTCCCCCTCCCTTAGGAATTCCCATTATTCTCTCCTTGCTTTCCCTGCCTCCCTTCCCCTGTCTGGTGCTCTGCTTATAAAAGCTTCAGCACTCATTTTCAATAAACGGAGCCTTGACACGACTCAGACTGACTCTTGTCAATTATTATATGCGCCTGGCTCCCTTCTCTTTTCGCCCCCTTGGCTTTCAGGTGTTTCCCGGCTCGAGACCCACAAATAACCTGGCCTGCTGGACGGGTCACACAGAAACTGTGCAAGACAAACTGAAGCAGTAGGAACTCACAGACACATAAGGAGCAGAAACTCCATTCATGAAAAGTAAAGGTGAGAGTTAAGATTTTCTCAGACCCCAATGCACAAGTTTTCATCATTATCTTCACAATGATCTGATGCCTTTTTCTGTCATAATACTAAAATTGAATGAAAAGTATTTAAAAGAAACATATAATTACTTGAATAAGTCTTGATAGTAATTCAATTCATATGTAGTTCAATGTTTCTTCTTAAGCAGACATTATTCACTATTGTCAAAATCTTTACATATTTAGCCCTCTCCTTAGGTGCTCCTGTCTTAGGGTTTCTATTGCAGTGAAGAGATGCATTGACCATGGCAACTACTATAAAGGAAAAATATTTAATTTGGGTGTCTTACGTTTTCTGAGGTTTAGTCCATTATCATCATGGTGTAATATTGTGGCATGCAGACAGACATGGTGATAGAGAAGGAGTCGAGAATTCTATATCTACAGGCAACAGGAAATGAACTGAGATGCTGGGCATACCTTGAGCATGCCTGACCTCAAAGACCACCCACACAGTGACACCTCCTCCAACAAGGTACTATCTGTTCGAGCAAAGCCACATCTACTAATAGTGCCACTCCCAATGAGTTTAAGGAGACAATTACATTCAAACAACCACAGTAGTCTATAACCTTGTATTGATTTATACAAGTATTGAAAGGAAACTCCTGCCATCTGCAACTCTACCTAGCCTAAAATAGCTACTGTGCTGAGGTTTTTCCCTGCTTATATTTTAACTCTTTGCCTATGTACAGTTTTTAAGGCCTGTACCATCAAGTCCTTGTTAAATTATTGTGTTTTTGTTCTCTTCAAATCAAGATTATTAGAGTTCATCAAAATTGCATGTAGTATTTCTAACATTTCTTCCTCAGACATTTCATTCAGAAAAATAGCATCATACTGCTTTCCTTGCTGCTTCAAGTTCCATTTATTCTCTTGGCTTATATATAATTCATAACACATTACTAGCCTATTTTCTGTACCTGAATATGATATTAACTTTTTCTTGGTGCTTTCTATATAAATGAACAGTGGATGTTTGAGGTCAGAACTCTTTCAGATACCTGCATTTAACAAAAAGAATGTGATTAATAATCTCTTCTTCCTTGAAATATTAATTTGTTTTATGTCATTTAAAGTCTGCTTTATTTTTATCATTCAATGATTTATTATCTTTCACTTCTATTTTTTGAATGCTTCAAGTTTCTTTCCTGGATTCCCTCCATGATGAACTGTTACCTGAACCAATAAAATGACATCAAACCTTTTCTCCCCCAGTTGCTTTTGGTCATGGTGTTTATTTTGTAGTAGTAGAGAAGCATGCTAACATGAAATAGGTACTCAGTGTCACTTGTTGCTTGATAGCCCTGACCTTTTTCTTTCTAGGAAGATTTAAAAGAAATCCAATATTTTCAAGTATTTATGTTATAATTATAATTATGATTGTGAGAAGTAAACAAAGACATATATTTTCTAATATAAATCATTCTGATACAGTTATATGATAAATCTATATTCTATATCAGTATTAAAAAGACAAGATTACATTATTTGCAACAGTTTTCTACAGCTATTCTATATGACATTTGATCATTTTCCCTTTAAAATAATATGAATACATTAAATGGAGCTTTATCATATTTATCTCCACTTTGCCCTATAATTCCACCAGTTTCACCTCTGTGGCATCTCTTCCAACTTTATATCCTCTTGTTGTGGGGATTTGCTAATTTTGGCCAATGGATTCTGGCTAGCAAGCCCTAGGTTGTGGTCCTGTCTGCATATGTGACCACTTTAGACCTGAGGGAGAGGGATCCTGCACTCACTTGGGTGGTTGGAGAGAAGCAAGCCATGGAGAGCATGGCTTGTGGTTGGTCTTCATCGTTCCTGGGTAGAATGACAGAACAAATGCAGCTGGATTAGCAGCAGAGTCTTGTTCTGTATTCATGAGTCTGTATTTCCATTGAACCCATTAATAAATTATTAAATAAACTTTTGTGAATCTCGGCTCATCCTCTTCTCTTTTATAACCTTCTAAATCCATTGTTTGTTTCCCATATAATTAATGGTGTGCAGCCATCCATTGGTGCTTAGTTGCTTTGCCAAAATCATAAACTTGATGAACTGACTTTGCATTTCTCAGAAGCCACTAGCTGTCAATAGCTTCTCAGCTAGCATGGGAGCTTCTGAACTGCTTCTTCCTCTATAATGGAATAATGAACAGCTTGATATTGTATAGAATTTGCAGATAACAAACATTGCTGTGGCTATATGTTTCTGTTAGGGTTATACCAATATCATAAATAAGTATCATATAGCAAGTTTGAAAACAAACAAAAATAAATATTCAGTTCAAGAAAATCAAAATCAATTTAAATCTGTCAAAGTATCAATTTATAAACATGCAGAGGAATACAAAAATAATACTCCGAAATTTGAAAATGGGATTTTATGACTTGTGTAATTAAATTTTTCTTATGATTTTTAGAATGTATGTAGTTCTTTAAAATAAGAATGTAGCTACATGTATATCTGTATTAATTGTGACTGAAAATTTGTAATGTGTCTCAAAATTGAAAGTTACTTTATATTTCATAAGTAAAGCATATTTTAATTTCATTGGTGAATTATTATTTCCTATTTTGATTCTACTGGATTCCCGCTTGCTTAGCAGAAAAGGAATGATGAAATAGGAGCAACCTGATGAGGCAAATGCTTGGTTTGCTGTTTTGTTTCGGCTATAATCAGAGCAGCCTGGGTTTTTGATTGATGGCTGACACAACGTCCATTTTTTTGTTTTACTTTTCTCTCTATTTACTATATATTTAGTAATTTATTTAGGCTCATCTTGATATGTTGTCAGGAAATTTTCATTCTACCTGATCAAGAAATTTTTAGTTTTATACTTCCCACTGCATTTCTATTTCTGATCTTACTTTCAGGAGACATGCCACTTATGCATTAGGTATTTCTTTTTTTAAATAGAAAATGCATCTCCTGTAAGGAAATCAAAATTATATCTCATCATGTGCATAATTGATATACTTTCTCAATGCCTTTTATACAAAGAAAAACATATCTTGTATGGCTATTACCTTAATATTTTAATCCAACTGCTATCACTTATCAAAATACAATTTTTTTCTTATGATATTCATATTATTTGAAAACTCATTTTCTCATTGAATATTGTATTGAATTAATATATGTACAATATGAATCATGGTACTAGTTATCTTTTATTTTGGTCACTTCCACTTATTATTTTTGTACCATACTAGTATTTTTATATTTGATCAATGGTAGTCACAGCTAAAGTAGTTTTAATATATATGTATATGTAACTAGTCATGTTATTTTGTGATTAGAAAGTTTATGAATAGATATTTATGAAATCATTTTTAAAAATCAAAAATTAATATTGTTATATCATTTATTTAATCAATTGACAATTCAAAATTTACCATGTAATTCAATTGAGTTTTGAAATAATCTGCCACTAACTTATCTCATTGCATTGGAATCTATTTAACTTTTAAATTTATTTCCTATAATAACTTTATTAATAGGCCATCAAACTTTGAATTTTAGTAAAATTTTTTCAACTCACATACTATGTATTAATTATACTTTTTAATTATAATAATACTAATATATATACATATATATGTGTGTGTGTTTCTACTCTTGTTTAAGGTATTATGTTTATGTAACTAATTTAAATTGTAATGGATAATCAAGAAATTCAGATTAATAATTAGTCTTCTATGATAGTCAAACTTATAATCATGTTAAATTTTCTAGGTATACATAGATATAATCCAGTTAGGTAGGTAATCTTCAAACACTTCAAAGACCTACAGAATATGGTATTTGAAATGTTTTAAAAACTTAGACTTTTTGAACAATGAGACATGTCTGCTCCTGGAAGCTCCAGTTACTTCAAGGAAGATGGTGGGCACCAAAGACACTACATATGGAGTTCATCTTCATGGCAAAAGTTAGCCATTTGGGCAAGAATCTGTTCTTGCCTGGACTGCTTGAAAAATGATGTATCAACTGGACATGCAGGACCCATGTGAAGGTGACCACTGAATTTTGCATGGCAAAATGGCCCTTCAGGTTCCTGCTTCACAGAGGAAACTGCCAGACATTCTACAGAAAACAGAGAAAAGAGACTGAGAGACTCTAGGCCTATATGGCTGAAGATGGATGACCCAAAGTTACAGAGGAACTTTGGATGACTGTCCAGGCAGAAAGATGTCTCTGTAATTCTAGATTTTTTGGAAGATGCTTACAATGTTCTTCTTGTTTACTTGGGTAATATTATATGCTTCTGGGGTCTTTGATGTAGTTGAAGACTAGATAGTTATAATTTTCCTTAGTTACAATAAACGATAAGTTAAGACATGAAACCTTAGACTCACAAATATAGGATAGATAGGATATCTTCTTTAATTTTGCCAAATAAAAATAGACTAGATATTATTTCTATAATTCTTGCTTGATAATTATTTTGATATATGTAATGCTACTATGTTAAAGTTAAAACCTTCCTTTTTCAAAAAAAGAAAAGGGGAAGCGCTGTGGATATCACTCTGTATGCTGTGAAGGTGTTGCTCTGATTGGTTGATAAATAAAGTGCTGATTTGTCAGTATCCAGGCAGGAAGTATAGAAATGATAAGCAAATAGAGAGAATTGTGGGAAGGCTGGAAGGCTGAGTCAGGAGACACCAGCCCACCATCCAGGGAGCAGCTTGTAATGGCACGCAGTTAAAGCCATGGAACACATGGCAACATACAGATTAACCAAAATGGGCTGAGTTTAAATGTAAGAGCTAGTCAGTGGTAGGCCTAAACTAATGGCTGAGCAGTTTTAATTAATATAAGTTTCTGAGTGATTGTTTTTATAAGCAGCTGTGGACCACGGGGCCGGGTGGGAATGGAGGAAAACTTGAACTTGGAATCCTCCTGCTTCTGCCTCCTTAAGCAAATCATACCAGCATGAACCACCACATCCAGCCACGTGCACCTTGGGCTTGAGATAGGGAATGCAAGGCCACAGGTGAGCAGATTTTTAATAAATTAATGCCACAAATGTTAGGCAACAAATGTAACATGAATCTTATGAGGTCTTATTAATTAAAAAAAAAATTGGAGTCAGATACTGGGGTGAAAGCTGAAAGTTCAGAGAAACAGAAGAAGCCACAGCCAACTTCACCTCGCCAACTCCTCAGCCTATCTTGTTTCCACAAGTCCTCAGACTGAAAGCCTCTGAGTCCTCACCCCTGAGGATCTCAGATGAACTGCTTTAGCCACTAGCTTGCCTCTACGAAACCCTCAGTCCAAGGAGAGAGACTTCCTGTTTACTCACACCTTTCTGTGCCCTGCCATCTTCCTTCCTCCCTAGTGTTGGGATTAAAGGCATGTGCTACCATGCCTGGCTTTGTTTCCAGTGTGGCCTTGAACTCACAGAGATCTTGATGAATCTCTGCCTACTGAATGCTAGGATTAAAGATGTGTGCTACCACTGCTTGACTTCTGTGTCTAATATAGTGACTGGCTTTGTCCTTTGATTCCCAAACAAGCTTTATTGAGGTACACAATATATAACCACAGATCAAAAGAGCTTTGAATTACTATAGTATCTTTGACAATGTTATTTTATGTCCAACTATAGGATAAGGCACTTGATCAGAGGCTGAAGGATGCAAATTCAATCCCTAGGACCTATATAGTGGAAGGAACAAAACAACTCTAATGTGTGTTATCCTCTGACCTTTATCTCACACACACACACACACACACACACACACACACACACTCACACACACACACACACACACACACACAGAGAGAAAGAGAGCAGTAAATAAGTAGAAAAAAATTTAAAATATGTTCTTTTAATGTAGTCAAAGGCAATAATAAATTAAAACTTTTAGAAAATGAAAATTGAGACAAATTAATTAAAAATAATAGACATTACAGAAATGAAAATTGATATATGTATATATAAATTACTATATTATAGGTAATAAATGGCTAACATACATAGGGCATCTATTTATAATCAGTAAGCCAAAAAACATAATCCTAAAGCAATTTCTATGCCATTTCTTTATTAGTAGATAAAAGTTGTCATGCAATTAGTTACTATGAATGTAATTAAACTCTTTTTGTCCTCAAAAAGCTTGAAGGAGTTTACATTTGAAAAAGGCATGGTGTCTGAATGTATATAACATTAAGTGTCTATCATTTTATTTGCAGTTATAGTGGTATCTATTAATATCTTATAATTTTTTTAGGTAATTTCACACTAAATTTAAAATTTCAGTTTGGAGCCTTGCAATAGAAATATTAAAAGGCAGAGAAAGAAGTTAATTATATTTACAAACAAAATTATCAATGTTTTATATGTGCTGACATTTAGGTTAGAATCCAATTTAAACACATTAGTGAATGTTGTAGTTTAGAAATTAAAAAACATATGTCAAAGAAGCAGAAAAGCCATCAAAGACACCTGAACACACCTACCACATAAATGAAAAGATAAGACTAGAACATAAGCTTAAAGGATCTCTTGGAGAAGCAAACTGCTGTTCCTTTAAAGATGTATCATACAGTTGAGGAAATACAGACACTCTACAAGTTACTTGAGATTTCTGTGCACACTCTCTATCTGAAACTTTCACCATAAAGAATGTCAACAAATGTAGAAGAATGGGAAGTAGGTGATAAAGAAATGTATGAGTTGTTTATAAGACTTTGAATATTAGATAGAAAGAAGATTATTAAGGACAAAATGTTTGCATCAAAGTGATGAATGTTCCATGATTCTACTTGCATGAAGTAGTCAAATATTAGTTTCATAAGAATTGAAAGCAGAATGGCTACCAGATGTAAGGCAGATACTGCTGAGGAAGTGTTGATCAGCTGGTAGCTATAAATTCACTTATACAGAGAATGATTGTTATAGAGACATTAAGGTAAAGTAAATTTACTTAATAATGAATGAAATTGTGTTTAAATCTGTGAAGGAGATTTGAGAGATGGTGATGTGATTAACTGCATGCACTGTTCTTGCAAAGAACCTGAGTTTGGTTCCCAGCACCCAGATTAAGCTACATAAAACTGTCACTCATGTTTCTGGTCTCTGTTTGCATCTGTACTTATATTCACATACCTGCACACACACACACACACACACACACACACACACACACACACACACACATACTTTACAAAACTTGGTGTAACCTAGAAGAGGATGCAATTTTGTTGCCACATATGGATTATCTCTGGGTTTTTTGTTTGTTTGTTGTTGTTGATGTAGTTTTTAGGAATATGGAATAATTTGCAACTGCGTATTTGAAAAGCAGTTGAATTCTTTAAGAATTATTCCAGTAGGAGCTTTTATGATAGGGCAGAGAGAAATGTGGATGGCAGAAGCTCAGTTTAAGAGATTTCACAGGAAACAATATAAGAAATTGGATTAGAGACCATTTATATGGTATTTTGGCAAAGACTTTGACTTTCTTCTGCTTTTATCAAAAGAATTGGCTGAGATTAATTTTCAGAGATCTGGGTTATTATCTTTGCTGTGGGAGATAGATACTGCAAGAGATTTTAAGACAGCCTAATATTGACTCTGTCATATGGTTATTAGTAATCACTCTTATGAGATCTACATAGTAAAAGAGAAAATATGTCAGAAAAAAAATCCAAAATGTGTAATTTGGTGAGAAAAAAGAGCACCAGAAAACATAGCATTGCTGGCAAAGTCTTTGCTAAAAGTGACAGAGAGATTAAGGAGAGGCGCTTAATAATCAGTATAACAGAAGGAAGGGAACTGTCAAGGCAAGATTCCACCAAGCTAAGCTTCTTACTAGCAACAGGAAAAATATAAAGAATTTTATTCACCTAGAAAGGAACAAAAACAAAAGCTACTACAAAAATAATTCCAGGGGCCAGGGTATTGCAGTTTGAATAAGAATGCCACACATAGGTTCATATATTTGGGTGCTTAGTCATCAGGGAGTGACAATATTTGAAAAGAGTTAAGAGGTATGGCCTTGATAGAGAAAGTATATCACTGAGAAAGGGGTTTGTGGTTTCAAAAGACCACATCAGGTCCAGTCTCTCTCTGTCTCTTTCTACTTGCTAATCATGAAGTAGCTCTTTACGAGGTCACCTGCATCATGCTTGCCTTGCCAGCCACTGTGCTTCACAGCATGATGATAATGGAGTAAACCTCTGAAACTGTAGCCAAGTTCCCAATTAAATATTTTCTTTTGTGAGTTGCCATAGTCATGTTGTCTCTTCACAGCAATACCTCAACCAGCTGTGTTTCTAACTTGTCAAAAGGAATTAAAAGAATGCTTAAGCAGTATAGGAAATCACCAAAAACAAAAAGCAGATGAAAATGTATTTAAATAAGGGGCCTTATTTCCAACCCCATAAAGCAGCATAACTTAGTAGATTTGGCCATTTTGGTCTGGTTTGAAATCAAGCATACAAGAATGGGGTTGTGGAATCTCTCTTCTTCCTTAATGAAAGCTACTGGGTCCAGGTAAGGTATCCCTGAATGGAAATGCTCACTTTATTCCATTTACATTAAGGCTGTTATGTAAATGTTTTTCTCCTTGAGACCTGAATTTAGCTCCATTTCAATTCCTGGTAAACCCTTTCTCAACAATGACTAAGATGGCTAGGGTAAATCCCAATGTGGTAAGTGAATTTGCTACTCTTTTCCACATGGTGTTGGACTTATAATATTGAAGGATGCATGACTAAGGGGTTGTGAAATCTTCCTCTAAAATTACAAAATGTCATAGACACAACACAATGTGTGGACTTTTCTAAAGTCCTTTAGTGTTCATTGTACCTTCCAATATTACTCACTTTCCCCAGTTTCCAGGTTTTTTATCACTGTGTTTAAATGTGTAGGGTAATCAACATATAAACACGCAAAATTATTCTGGCTTATACTTTCTGAGATTGACACTGCAGTTGGGCTGTTCCATTACTATCGGCATGGCATAGTGGTGCCTGTCATGCTAGGAGCATATGGTAGTGAAGTGCTGACCGTATGACAGCATACAGGAAGCAAAGGGAAAGAAGGAGTCAGGTCACCATGGCCAATCCCAGAACAAACATCATAAGACAGTTCTGCACATGCCCCATCTCCTAACGGTTGTGTGACTTCTTTGCTAAGAATAAAGCCCTCATTCAATGAGCATTTAAGAGTATCACCAGATTCAAGTTAAGAATACATATATTTTTCTATTATTGTACTTTGTCTTCATGTGGCAGGCTTACCTATTCTAAAGGGACATAGAATATTGTGTAAGATTCTACTAAATTAAGATTGACCTATTCCATTAACGTCATGGTAAATATATAATTTAGACATTTAGTCAAACACACATAGAATAATGAAGTTCAAGAGAGTATGGCAATAATAATAAAATAGACACTGTATATCACACTAAATAAATATTTTGTAGTCTAAGGAATGCTACAAATTGTTTAAATATGTCGATGATTAATTGAGATGTGATGTATTGAAAATATTTCTGAAAGTATTTTTAATCTTTTAAATAATGTTTTCATTAACTCTTTTGGGGGAGCCCACAACTGACTCCGTTTCCCAGTTTGAATCTGAAGTCTATTCTGAGTCAATGGAGTTCAAGATTGTTTGCTCCAAGGCTGTGAGAAAGTCCTGATTAGCCCACAGGAAGGAACACACCATATAGGTAGACCTAGGCTGCTGATGTCAGCCAGAGGTATATTGAGATAGAAAACGACTGCCTGCTCCTTGATGCAAGGCAGGATAGATAGTGGTTGAATGCCTGTGCTGTGCATTGTTCTACCTCTGTCCTTCAAAGCTGTATATAAGCTGGCTGTGAAATAAACTTGTACGGCATTGACTGGCAGACCTCTCGACTCTTTTCTCTCTTCTTCATTGTCTCTACAATCTGTACACCTCTACCCAGCTACCCAGCTGACTGTCGGCAGATTCCAACACTCTTTGAAAATTTTATTCAATCTGTTTTGATTATATTTATTCCCCTTGCCTGAATTCCTCCTACATCTTCTCTGACCTCCTTACCCACCTAAATTCATGAACTCTCTTTCTATCCCTGTCTCTGTTTTTGTCTCTGTTTCTCTCTAAACTAAACTAAACAAATCCAGTTTGTGCTGTTTAACTTCCCTTGACTGTGGGATTGTCTTCGTGTATGGTTGATATACCATGGTATCATGCAATTAAGAAAAAAAAATTACTTATCTTCTCCCAGCACCAAACAAATGGCAGTAGCTACTCAGCTAGAAGTGGAACTTTATAGGAAACAATCTTTCTCTATGCTGAGATGTTTGTCTAGCTTGACCTTTTGCAGGTCTTGTGAATCCTGGCACAGACACTGATTTCATAAGTGCATCTGGCATGTTCTGTATGGAAAACACTCTTTCCTTGATGTCATCTACCACCTCTGGCTGGGTCTTACAATTTTTCTAACACCTCTTCTGCATAGGTCCCCAATTGTTAAGAGGAGGGGTAAAATGTATACATCCCATTTAGAGCTGAGCACTCTGGAGTTTGAAATTCTTAGCACACTGACCAATTGTGCTTCTCTACATTAATTGTCATCTACTGTAAGAAGAAGCTTCTGTGATGAGGGTTGAGAGGCACACTAATGTACAAGAATATAAATAAGTCATTAATAATCATTATTTTACTCTGTCCAAGTGGCAGAATATAAATAGTAGGTTCACCCCTAGAGCCCATGAACTGTCTAGCCACAGGTTCTTGGCTTGTTGTCAAGTATGGATTCTGTCTAATAGAGTGGGCCTTAAATCCAATTTCAAAAGTGTTTTGTTATTCCCATAACAGTCATGACACTCTTGTGCCAGTGGGTATATGTTGCCATTCAGATTGTTATTGTAGCTTATGAGGTTTATTGCTAATTGAAATAGGTGATTACTTTTCTTCTCTAATAAAATGCATAGCACCTTCTAGAACTATGCAAGTTGGCTGTAGAGAAAGAGCTCTCATCTGAGTATCGGCCAGATTTTTTCATTGTTCTAAGTTTAGAACTTTAGCATGCAGTGTCATTAGAAATCTGATGCTAACTATCAATTTCTAAATAGTAACCAAGAACATTTTCAATAATCAGTAATAATTGATGGTCTATGGGACATATTAGCCTAACTGAAAATGGATAAATTTGATGTTTGAGGGCTAATTTGGGTCTAGTTAATGTATTGTTTCATATTGTAGGGTAACACATTTAAATCATTTTTAAATCTGTATGCATTTATATTTTAGAAGGCTTCTAAAATAATTGGTTTCCATATGATATTTTCAAAATATTATTAGTATTAGTGTTCCATCACCATAGCTCCTTCTCTTTCCTGTCCTGTCACCCCACCACGGTTAAATCTTCTTGTTCGGTTTTACACTTTTTCCCTTTATGACACTATTTATATTCCCTTCCTTAAAACACCCCCTATTCCTTTGTTGCTGATAAATAGTTACCCAATCTGTGTTCCTATCCAAAATGAGATACATAAACTAAAGCTTAAGAGATACAGGCAGACATGTTGCTGAGTCAGTGACACCGTGACCCTGTTGTATCTCCTGTAAAACAAAACATTATTTTTAATTCTTATTATTAATAATTAATCAGTACATGAAATTTTCTAACACAATCACCATTTCCCCTCCCTCCTCTCCTCCCAGTCACTGTCCCTACTACCCACCAACCTCCATTAACTCCCTCTCCTTACTTTCAGAAAGGTGCAGGACTTCCATGTATATCAGCCAGTCGTGGCATGTGAAGTTGAAGCAAGACTAGGTACTTCTTCTATTAAGGCTGGATAAAGCAACACAGGAGGGGAAAAATGTACCAAGAGTTGGCAACTGGGTCAAAGACACTACTGATCCCACTGTTAGGAGTCCCACAAGAAGATCAAGATGCACAAATGTAACACATGTGCAGAGATCCAGGGTCAGTACCATGCAAGTTCTCCAGTTGGCCTTTCAGTCTCCATGAGCTCTCATGAGCCCTGGTCAGTTGTCTCCTTTTGTTTTCCTTGGCCCCTCAGGTTCTGGCTCTCAGAATCCTTCCTTCCATTCTGTCACAGGATTTTTCAAAGTCCACTAAATGCTTGGCTGTTGGTCTCTGTGTCTCTTTCCATCAGTTGCTGAGTGAAGCTTCTCTGATGACAATAGGGTTAGGCAACTATCTATGCATAAGGAAACAACATTGGAAATAATTTCACTTGCTCTTTTTGTCAGTCATATTTGTTTCTATCCTAGATTCTAGGACTCTGGGCTGTCCAGACTTTATGACCTGGCCCTCCAGGCATTGTCTGGGGTGGACTCTCTCACATAGTATGGATCTCAAGTTGGAGAAGTCAGAGGATGGCCACTCCTGTAATTTTTGTGGCATAATAGTTCCAGAACATTTTGTAGGCAGGGCTAATTGTAGTTCAGAAGTTATGTGGCTGGGTTGGAGCCCCAATCAATCCTCTAGAATTTTTACATGGTTATAGGAAATGAATGGTTCAATCTCCATATCTCCCATTGCAAAGTATTAGCTATGGTTACCCTCCTAGATTCCTGGGAGTTTCCATTGTACTAGGTTTCTAGCTTGTTCCAGAGATTACCTTGATTTCAGCCTTCTTTCTCAATACTCTCTCCTTCCATTCTTCCCCAACCAGATCCCTCCTGTTTCCATGCCCACACCTCCATCTAGACATCTTCCCCATCCACTTGTGAAGTCTTTTTGACATCTTCTTCACAGTGAGATTCATATGACCCCCATTGAGCCTTCATTGTAATTCAGTTTCTTTCTTTCTTTTTTTTTTTTTTTTTGGTTTTTCGAGACAGGGTTTCTCTGTGTAGCTTTGCACCTTTCCTGGAGCTCACTTGGTAGCCCAGACTGGCCTTGAACTCACAGAGATCCGCCTGCTTCTGCCTCCTGAGTGCTGGGATTAAAGGCGTGTGCCACCAACACCCAGCGGTAATTCAGTTTCTTTGAGTATCTGGATTATATCATGGTTCCCTTTTACTATAGGGCTAATATCCACCTGTGAGTGAGTACATACAATGTTCTGTGCCTGAGTTACCTCACTCGAGATGATTTTGTCTAGATCCATAAATTTGCTGATAAATTTCATGAAGTCATTCTTTTTAACACTTGAGTAATTCACTATTGTGTAAATATGCCACATTTTCTTTGTCATTCTTTGGTTGATGGGCATCTAGGTATTTTCCAATTTCTGACTATTGAGAATAAGGCAATTATGAACATAGTAGAGCAAGTGTCCTTGTGGTAGGGTGTAAGCCCAGGTATGGTATAGCTGGGTCTTGAGGTATATCCATTCACAATTTCCTGAGAAACTGCCATATTGATTTTCAGAATGGCTGTGAAAGTTAGCACTACTATTAGCAATGAAAGAGTGTTTCCCTTGCTCCACATTCTCACTAGCATAAGCTGTCACTTATGTGTCTGATGTTAGCAATTTGACAGTTATAAGATGGAATCTCAGAGTCATTTTGATTCACATTCCTCTGATGGCTAGGGATACTCAACATTATTTTAGCTGCTTCTTTGCCATTTGCAAATCTTCTGTTGAGAATTCTCCATTTAGATCTGTATCCAATTTTTAATTGCATTTTTTTAAAATTTTACAATACCATTCAATTCTACATATCAGCCACGGTTTCCCTTGTTCTCCCCGCTCCTGCCCTCCTCCGCTTTCCCCCAGCCCACCCCCCATTCCCACCTCCTTCAGGGCAAAGCCTCCCCCGAGGACTGAGATCAACCTGGTAGACTCAGTCCAGGCAGGGCCAGTCCCCTCCTCCCAGGCCGAGGCAAGCATCTCTGCTAAGCCCCAGGTTTCAAACAGCCAACTCATGCAATGAGCACAGGACCCGGTCCCACTGCCTGGATGCCTCCCAAACAGATCAAGCCAATCAATTGTCTCACCCATTCAGAGGGCCTGATCCAGTTGGGGGCATTATTTGTTTTTTGTTTGTTTGTTTGTTTTTTGATGTCCCATTTTGTCAGTTCTTTATATATTCTGGAAATCAGTCCTTTGTCAGATGTGGGGTTGCTAAAGATATTTTCCAATTCTCTGGGCTTCCATTTTTTCCTTTGCCTCACAGTAGCTTTTCATTTTCATGAGTTCCCATTTATTAACTTTTGGCCTTAAAGCCTGTGTGACTGTTGGTCACTTTGGAAAGTTGCTTCTTGTGACAATGCTTTCAAAGTTATTCCCCACTTTCTCTTTTATTAGATTCAGTGTATCTGGCTTTGTGTTGAGGTCTTTGATCCACTTAGACATGAGTTTTGTGCAGGGTGATAGATATAGACGTATTTGCGTTCTTCTATATGAAGACATCCAGTTAGACAAGCACCATTTTTTGAAGATGCTTTCATTGTTCCAGTGTATATTTCTGGCTTCTTTGTCAAAAAATTAAGTGTCCAAAGGTATGTGGATTTATGTCTGGGTCTTAATTTTCATTCCATTGGTCAGCTTATCTCTTTTTATGCCAATACCATGCTGTTTTTATTACTATAAATCTGTAATTGTACTAATACTACAGCTTGAAATCAGGAATGGTGATACCTCCAAAGTTATTTTATTGTACAGGACTTTTTCTTATCTCTTTTGTAGTTTTTGTTTTTCTTTTTTCTTTTTCTTTCTTTTTTGTTTTTTTTTTTTTGGTTTTTCGAGACAGGGTTTCTTTGTGTAGCTTTGCGCCTTTCCTGGAACTCACTTTGGAGACCAGGCTGGCCTCAAACTCACAGAGATCCGCCTGGCTCTGCCTCCCAAGTGCTGGGATTAAAGGCGTGCGCCACCACCGCTCGGTCCTAAAATGTGTAGCCCAGGCTGGCCTCGAACTAGTGATCCTCCTGCCTCTGCCTCCTTCAGCAAATCCTACTGGCGTGTGCCACCACTACCGGCTTGTTTTTCCATATGAAGTCAAGTATTATTTTTTAAGGGTCTATAAAGAATTGTGTTAGAATTATGGCAGGAATTGCTTTGAATCTGTAGATTGTTTTTGGTAAGATGGCCATTTCTTTCTATATTAATCCTACCAATCCATGAGCATGGAAGATCT
The DNA here is from genome assembly GCA_902168405.1 of Peromyscus aztecus. Lineage (NCBI taxonomy): Eukaryota > Metazoa > Chordata > Mammalia > Rodentia > Cricetidae > Peromyscus > Peromyscus aztecus. Next base: position 38,217 of record CABHPQ010134159.1, read on the forward strand.
TTCCATCTTCTGCAAATATCTTTCTTCAAAGACTTGTAGTTCTTGCCATACAGTGGCACAGACATATCGGAATGGAATGGCAGAAGTCATAAAGCCAGCACAGCTGCTTGACAAAGATCCAGCAAAGCTGAGCCACATGATGGCTGCCATGCCACCTTTGGTTTTCATCTCTACCTGTTACATACTTGGGGCACTTTTAATATTTGTACAATTTGAGAATATTGGATTGATGGAAAATTCCTTATGAATCATTTATGCCTTCTCCCAGGAATGCTGCTTCTAAGCTCACCCAGGAAAGTCCTGAACATACTACCACCACCCCCCACACACACTGAGGGAGATATCCTTATCTACTTGAAGGTCTTCCTTACGCCTTGGAGATTGTGACACATAAAGTAGCCAAAGTTCTCTTTATGAGGCTATGAGACATTCTTGAAACATCTGTCCCTCTACTTACACTGGAACAAGATATTCAAAACAAAGTAAAATTAAAAAATGTCAACAAGATTTGGTGGGCTAGAGGAATTGTCTGCAGTTCAAATTACAAGCCTCTTCTCACTGTACACTCAGACAATTATGTGGCATACAACTCTGCCCTACATAGAGACGTACCAATGAGCAAAGTATGGAGTGGAAAGATGATGAAAGTATGAGATGTTAGGACCTCCCTCTGTTAGAAGTTAGCTCATGTAGAGCCACTATAATGTCATATGACGAAGGAACAGCAGAATGCCAGGATTAGACATGTAGACAAATTCTATAAGGATATAAATGTGAACATTGATTGTATTGTGCCAGAATTTGAATAATAACTGCATCAGCTTTAGCCTGAGGATTTTTCCTGGGTACTCTGACCACTAAGAGTTAATAATACACTGCTTGGGACATGACAAAATGCCCAGGATAGTTGAAGACTTTGTTTTGGTCTAATGTTCTTGAAGCAACCAAAGCAACCAGCCTGAGCTATGCTGTCATATGCCTCTAGATTCTCAAAAATTGGGTTATGGGGTTGAGTAAGAATGATAACTGTTAGTATTTTTACGCTGTTACCCTGCAAGAAAGCCTCACGAACACGACAGAATACACTATTAGAGTTTATTGGGGGGGGAGGGAAGAGAGGAAGTGAAGAACCGCGCGGGGTAGAGACACGTGAGGAGAGAGAGAGATTAGGAGAGAGAGAGGGAGAGAAAGAGAGAGACAGGGGGGGAGGGAGAGAGAGACAGGGGGCCCGCCGGGAGAGAGGAGAGGAAAGGAAGGGAAGAGAAGAGAAGAGAGATTAGGACAGTCATGGCGGCTTTTTATAAGGCGGGGGCGTGTCCAGGTAGATGTAGGTGACGTAGCCATGCTGCGCGCTTGCGTGGCTACGTGACATCACAGATCCCGGTCACGCGAGACGCCTTAACCCGGAAATGGCTATTTTGACCTGGAGTCCGCCAGGCGGATGTGTCCGGGTGGTTGGTCGCCTTGGTTACCAGACGCCTTGAACCGGAAATGCCTATCCTGACCTGGGGCTATCTGGGCGGAGTCGGCCGGGCATGTACAGACATGCCTGACCTTGGGGGTGTTGTGAACCCTTCAATAACTCTGTTTATTAATGATGTCAAAACTTGAGGGAAAATGATTGGAAATGATAACTCTGTTCTGTCATAGTTTATTAATGAAGACTAAAAGATGAGCAAAAGGCAGTGAAATACATGTCCAAAAACAAAATTGATATGATCTATGTTTTGGAACATCATGAATGTATCCCTGC
>CABHPQ010134160.1:0-15018 GCA_902168405.1 Peromyscus aztecus
CAGCCTACCAACCACTGGGTCTGGGACCAGGACGACATGGGGCTGGACCCCAAACTCCATTTGAGACCTCTACAGTCAGTCCCCATCCCCCAGGTGCTCACTTATCACTAGCCCCTCCCACTGTGTCAATCTGGGACTACTTAGAGTCTGAATCCAGAGTCCTAACCAGAACTTTAGCCATCCTACCTACTGTGCTGATCTGAGACCAGTTGGAGTTTGAACTCTGAAACCCAGAGTGGCCCCAAGACCGAATGGCCAAGCATCATTCAGCTGATCCACAACCTGACAGATTGGGGTAACAGCAAACAAAGACCTACTCAACAAAGTCAATACCAGCTATCCATGCCAAGATCCCATCTCAAAACCACAAACATGAACAACGAAGACAATGTGCCTCCTCCAGAAACCAGCACCTATTGTAATATTCCCGGAGAGATCAGTTTAGCTGCCATACAAGACAAAGACTTCAAAAGAGCAATTATGAATATGTTCAATGGCCTTCAAAAGGCTATGAAAAAATGCTTGAATGAAGACCATGAAAACACAAACAATTGAAGGAAATAATGAATACAATTCAAGATATGAAAATAGAATTTAACAGAGGGATAGAATGGCTAAAGGAAAGTCAAGCTGAAGTAAAACTTGAAATGAAAAAAGCAGGAAGCCACACGAAAAGCTCAGAGACAAGCCTTGCCAATAGACTGAATGAAGTCAAAGAGAAAATATCAGGTCTTGAAGGCCAAGTAGAAGAAATGAATCAATTAGTCAAAGAATATGTTAAATCTAAATAAAAAATCTGGGCAAAAAACCCATTTATGAAATCTGGGACACTATGAAGAGACCAAACCTGTGAATAACAGGTCCAGAGGAAGGAGAAGAAACCCAGGTCAAGCCATAGAAAATACCTTTAACAAAATCTTAGAATGAAATTCCTCAAATCTAAGGAAAGAGATTCCTATCAAGGTGCAAGAGGAATACAGAACATCAAACAGACAAGACCAGGAAAGAAACTCCCTTGGACACATACATGTACAGAACAAAGAATACTAAAAGCTAGGACAAAAAATGAAGTCACATATATAGACAGGGTCATTAGAATAACACCTGACTTTTCAGTGGAGATTCTGAAAGCCAGAAGAGTCTGAACAAGCATTCTACAAGCTCTGAAAGATGACATACAGCCAGCCCAGACTACTTTACCCAGCAAAACTACCAACCTTAATTGAAGGAGAAAGAAAAACTTTTCATGATAAAAACACGGTTAAGGAATTTATATCTATTAACTCTACAAAAGGCACTAGAAGGAAAATTTCAATCTGAAGAGGGTGGCTACATCCAAGAGGATACAAGGAATGAATAACCCCAGAACGGTTTACCTGAAGATTGCTTATAGATCACTGTCCTTGGCACATTTTTTTTTCTGACTAGGAATTTAATTTTGGATTTTTGAGATAGAGTCTCTCATTGTCCTCGGACTCACTATGTTAACCAGGCTGGCCTCAAACTCACAGACATCCACCTGCCTCTGCCTCCCGAGTGCATGTACCATCACACTTAGCTCAAAATTCTTTTTCTCATTATTTACTCATTTCGGGGGAGGGGGAAAGGTGTGTATGCCTCTGTAGTGATGTGGAAGTCAGAGGACAAGTTTAGAATATCAGTTCTCCTCTTCTACCATGTGGGGCTTGGGGATCTAAGTCAGTTGGTCAGGTTTGGTGGTGAGCACCTTTACCCAATGAGCCACCTGGCCAGCCCCGTTCTGGAGTCTTGAGCATGCTAGACAAGTAATGACCTACATCCCTCCCTGAAAAGGTTTTGATTCATTCATCTAAGTTATTTTTGGCAACCATGTGTCAGCCTCATCAATGACCTGGGACATGGAATGACAAGGCAAATAAGGTCCCTAGGAGATGAGAGTAGGAACTTGGAGCCAGACTGCTTGGCTTGGATCCTGTTTTGAGTTAGGGTGTAATCATTGACAATCCAGTGATTGTGTATCCCTTTTGTGACCTGTAAAACAGAGACAGGACCACACTTGGAGTGGATTGTGTGTTGGATTGCAAAGGAGTTAACTCTGACTTTATCATGTGGGTAGCACTCAGTGAACATTAGATGTTAATGTGACTCTTCTGTTTACTTTGTAGCACAAGCTGGCTTTGAATTCATAGTGATCCTATTGTTGCTGCCTCCAGATTGCTGTTTTGTTTGTTTGTTTCTCAGGACAGGGTTTTGCTATGTAGCTAAGGCTGGCCTAGAACTCAAGATGGCTCTGAGTTGTTGCATACCCTGCCACTCCTGGCTTTAACATGATTCTTCATGGGGCCTACTGTCCTAAGTAGGGAGAGGGAGGTGAGAACATCTGTCTGCTTTTTTCTAGGCAAAGAAGCTAAGGTTGGGAAGGTTAAGCAAACTTCCTAAGTCAAACAGTCAAATAGAAGGGGTAGGGGTGAGACTTTGCCCTCTGTCCCATCAGAGAGTAGGCCACTGTCTGCCAAGTTGAACAGACTTCTTCATGAGATTTCTTCTCAAGGACATTTCCCAGGTCCTGTTGATTCTATTGGCAAGGGGTGGAGTTCTTTTTGTTGTTGGATGGTGGTTTGTTTGTTTGATGTTTGTAACAAAGCTTATTCAGGATGATCTTGAACTCCTGACCATGTTCCTCCACTCCCAAGCTAGGAGTACAGGTCTGGAACACCCTGCCGGTAGGGTAGCGGTGCAGTTCTTCTTACTTTTTGTTTCCTGAACAAGGGATTGAAGCTTTGGTATCTCCCACGCTAAGCATCCCTCGCCCTTAGCACACCACCCCCTGCTTCCATTTTTGGGAGATAGGATTTTACTCAGACTTATTTTGAACTCATTCTGTAGCCCAGGCAAAGTTTCTAATTTGTTAAATTTTTGTGCTTTTAAGAGAGGGTCTCACTGTGTGTCTCACTTCGTATACATCCATGGCTGGCCTGGAACTTAGTATGTAAACCAGGCTGGCCTGGAACTCCATATGGAGGTCTGTCTACCTTTGCCCTCTGAATACTGGAATTGAAAGTGTATCCAACCACGTCTGACTTTTAAAATGTTTTTTTTATTGAAGGACTTAGAAATAAAATGAAAAAACACATTTTGCAAGACTTCAGACTCCAGATTATCTTAAGGGTAAACTCTACAAGGACCAGTTTCTGTCACTTTGGGGTAAACAGCACCTCTGAAACTGTGAAGACCCTGCTTAGCAGTAATGAGCATATACTGCAGAGCTAGTTGTGACCTTCATTTGACTATCAGATTATTGAAATAACAGACACCAAGACATTAAAACTCCCTCAGGAATCTTATTCTGTGAAAGAAAGAACCACCTTGCAGGAGAATGGAGCTGAGATGATGCATCAGAGATGGACAGGACTGTACCTTGACCACTGTCACAGGGCCCCAGACTTTAGCGCGACTGACTCCATGATGTACCATGCAGACTGTAAAACTCAGTACACAGACAGCACCCCGTGCCAAAATGAAAACAAAGACCTAATCCATCAAAGCCCACAGTTCTGGGAAAGTCGCTAAATGTACTAACCTTGCTTTTTGGTTCTGTAGTTCTGCTTCTGTAACTGTTCTTGTTAACTGAAGAATGTCAACTCAGAACATGTGTTTGTTTGTTTGTTTGTTTGTTTGTTTTTTGCTTAAAAGCTCACTCTGAGGAAGGCTCAGGTGTGCACTGGGATCCTTTACACCCAATGTAATCACTGACCGGCTAATAAAGACTTTCTATGGGCTTAAACCCATGTCTGAGAGGTCTTCTTTGGTGAATGCCCCCCACAACCGTGACTGCTTAGTTATCCATACGTTTAGTTATCCATACCGCTTGCCTTCTGGTTAAACCTAAACCATGTGTTAGGATTCCCCATTGTCCCTCTTCCTAATGTATCCACATTGAATACTGTTATGCCCAGATCATGGGGACCCCCAAAAGACCACCATGGAGACCAAATCCTGCATGTAAAAGCAAAGAACCTTTATTTCAAGCTCCGAGCTTGGTCCCTCTGTCTGTCCGACGAAGCAGACGAAGCAGTGGAGCAGAGAGCCCTGAGCTCAGGTGGGACAGAGTTTTTATCATGGCAGAGGTTGGGGTGACGGGATTTCAGGGTCCAGGGCCCTGATTGGCTGACAGTTGTCTAGGGGTATCTGTAAATAGGTATGTGCTAGACTCAAGGATATCTGGCCACCTTATCTAATGGTTGGAATGTTTGGGATGTCAGGTACTTCCTCATCCCTGGGTGGATCCCTGGGTGGTATCAGCTTAAGGCTTTTCCTGAATCTGGGTGTTGCCTGCCAGTAAGCCTGTCACAGAAGCTGTGTCTAGGCCCCTAAGCCTGTCATGGCTGCTGTGTGGTCAAGCTGTTTTGGGGCCCCTCCACAAACACACCTCCTCCATCAGTTTTTTCAGTGATAGTTTACTCTCCACTCCTTTTATTGGCTTATTGAGGACAGGTGGCTGAGCCCCGCTTGTTAGGACTCCAAGGGCACAGGCTCTGACCCTAACTCTGGTAACAAAATCATCAGTCAACCCTTGTGGAAGTCAGGAGCAGTGCACATGAGTTGCTGTTTGCTTTATTGTCAACAGAACATACAGAGAAGTCTTTTGCTTGTTTGTTTTAAACTTTGATGTTCTAGGCATTTTTCTGAGGGAGAAGGCTGTCAGATCAGGTGCAGTGGTCTTCATCGCTTTGTAGTTCTAGATTCGAAACAAGAGACCCCCCCCACACACACACACACAATGCTAACCTAGTAACCATATGAAAAACCTGCTGTGTGTTTAACTCGGCTGTGGAGCCCAGCAGGACTCCAGCAAGGGTGGTGAATAGGCCCAACTTAGAGGGATGGGTAAACACCTCCTTATTGTGGACTGATTGGTTTTGTTTTGAATTTTAATTTAAAAAATTATTTTATATGTATGTTTTGCCTACGTGTCTGTGAACTACATGTGTGTCTGGTGCCCAGGGAGGCTAAAACAGGGCATCAGATCTCCTGGACCTGGAGTTACAGATGGTTGTGAGCTACCATGTGGGTGCTCCAAATGAAGTCCCGGTCCTCTGGAGGAGCAGCCAGTACTATTAACTGTCGAGCCATTTCTCTAGGTGCTGGTGATTTGTTTGTTCTGATTCGTTTTTCAAACAGCCTCTCTGCCGTGGCTGACCTGTAACTTGCTATACAGACCAGGCTGGCCTTGAACTTGTGTCCTTCCTCCTGCCTCAGTCTTAGCAGCGCTAGGATCCTGGGTGTGCCATCTCCGTGCCTGGTGAGCAGGCCACTCTTTAGTCAGATAATAATGGGAATACCCAGGGTCTGAAAGCCAGATCGGAGCCAGAAAGAGAGCTGGTAAGAATAGGTCAGACATAACAGAGTGGTTCTGTCCCAGTGAGGCCAGAGGGCAGAGCCTGTTTAATCATCACTGCTTGATCAGGATAAAGTACTTCTCTCCAGCACTGTGCCTGACTGTGTGCCACCATGTGCCCTGCCATGATGACAATGGATTAACCCCCTGAAACTGTAAGCCAGCCCCCAACAAAATGCTTTCTTTCATAAGAAAAAAAAATCATCACTGCTTACTGGTTGGCTAATATAAACATGAAATACTATATTTTTCTCTAACATTTGGACAGTTGGTCCATGTAACAGTCAGCTTTCTATCACTTAATAACTAATACCGGCTACTTATGAGGTAAGAAGAGGTTTATGTTGACCTGTAGCTCTGGAGATCCAAGTGTAAGATTAGGTAACTGCTGGTGGTAGTGTGAGTTTGGAGAGAGGGAGAGAAAGAAGCGGAGAGAATACACACACATACACACACACACACACACACACACACACATATATATATGGAGAGAGAGAGAGAGAGAGAGAGAGAGAGAGAGCGAGCACTTTTGAATGTATGGCTCCCAGTGATCTAAGAACCTTCAATAAGGCCCCATCTCTTAAAAGGCCACAAGCACTTCCCAGTACCTCCCACCTTGTGAACCAAGCCTTCACATATGGACCTTTGGGAAACATTAATCAAAACACAGTCCAGGTGATTCTAGCACATTTCTACGTTTGGCACCATTGAACTAAATGAACGGTGTCAACTGTTATGCCCAGATCACAGGGACCCCCAAAAGACCACCATGGAGACTGAATCCCACATGTAAAAGCAAAGAGTCTTTATTTCAAGCTCTGAGCTTGGTCTCTCGGTCCGTCTGATGCAACGGTAAGAGCAGAGAGCCCTGAGCCCAGGCAGGGTGGGATTTTTACTATAGCAGAAGTTGGGTTGAGGGGATTTCCAGGGTCCAGGACCCTGATTGGCTGACAAGTATCTAGGGGTATCTGTAAACAGAAATAGGTATGTGCTAGACTCAAGGACATCTGGCCACCTTATCTAATGGTTGGAATGTTTGGGATGTCAGGTACTTCCTCATTCCTGGGTAGATCCCTGGGTGGTACTTCCTCACCCCTGGGTAGATCCCTGGGTGGTATCAGCTTAAGGCTTTTCCTGGATCTGGGTGTTGCCTGCCAGTAAGCCTGTCACAGAAGCTGTGTCTAGGCTCCTAAGCCTGTCATGGCTGCTGTGTGGTCAAGCCGTTTGGGGGCCCCTCCACATCAACCAGTAGAGATGAGACAATTTATGTTTGTAGTTTCTGTTGAGTCAAATGCTCTTCCTCTCATTCACTGGCATCTGCCTCTGAGGACTGGGAAGACTGGTGTTATTCCACATCTGACGCAGGGCCCCCTGCCCCACTGTGTATGCTCAGGGTTGGCTAAGTGCCCACATGCTGTAGGGCCTCCATGTGCGTTATTAAACGAACAAATGTGCCAGAATCAGTTGGCAGTCAAGTAACTCACCCAAACCAGGATTGCTTAAATGTTTTCCATTGATCCCTACATACTAGGCATACAAATCAATCATTTAATGGTAATGAATAACAGAGATACTAATTTTAAAACAATTCCTTGGCATACATATCATTTTATAATCTTTATTAAAGAGGAAAGAAAATTTGCATACTAATGAGATAGACATGATTATTTATTTTTCCATAAAGAATTCAATCTTGGCTAGGTGTGATGGTGCTTGACTTGAATCCCAGCACTCAGGAGGCAGAGGCAGGAGGATCTCTGTGAGTTCTAGGTCAGCCTGGTCTGTATAGTGAGTTCAGGGCAGCTAGAGCTACATAATAGAAAAACTTTGTCTAAAATGAATTAAATCTTGCCGAGAGTATCTACACATAACTAGACTCCTAGCCTTTGGGAGGTAGAGGTGAGAGGATGGGGAACTCAGGGTTATCCTCGGCTACACCTGAAGTTCAAGGTTAGCTAGGGCTAAGTGAGCCTATGTTTCAAAAACAAACAAACAAATAGCCAACTAACCAAAGAATGAAATCCTTTCTGAATAGTTGATACTTCAGAACTAAATAAAATGGGTGCAGTAAAGAAACCAAAATAACTCCTCCACGGGTGAAAAGGGAAAGGTTTATTCCAAACTGCCGAGGCTGTCTTCCTGGAAAGCAAGGAAAATCAACAGGGGGAGGATTTCTAGAGTTAAATGGGAACCAGAGAAAGGGGCTGAGGGATCCTAGAGGCTAGCATTGCCTTGGACAAGTTTACAGGCACCATAGTCGTATGTTAATGGAAAGCCACATGTTCCTCTCACCAGAGATAAGGAGAATGATTCCCTTTTAGCAAGCAGGAACGTTCTTCAAGCCCCTGAGGGAATGGTGGCTTTTGTCTGAATGCCTGACCTTGGGAGAGGGACTTTCTTAGAGAACCAGACTAGGATGTAGAACACCATCAATGCCTTTCTGAGATGATCAACATTTTGACTTATATTAGCCAATGCTGAGGATCCCACTTCACATAAATACATTTACATGAGTGCTGGGGACTGAACTCAAGTCTTCATGATTGCATTGGAAGTACCTCACAGACTGATCGGTCTCCCCAGCCGCTAAAAGTAAATCTTAGAGAAAAATTTAACAGTTACATATATATGCCATAGACGGGCTAATATTTTTTTCTGCTGAAATTTTATATAATCTAAACTTAAAGTTGTTCTGGGTGACTTGTGGGCATCAAGAAACTGTGAGAGCCAAAGTTACATTTTAAGTTTTAATTACTATGCCTTAGAGATAGATCTGTGAAACACAAATGCCTCTGATCTGCAAGCCCCTTGCCCAAGGACAGATAGTTCCTGAAATGCTGGAGGCTACTGTTTATGGGAGATAACAAGTCATAAGTTTTCACTCCACTAAACAGTTTGTTTGACCCATCTGTACCAGATGTGCTTGATCACATGTGGGCAGGAAGTAACATCAGGATGTATGCTTGCCCCTTATTGTACCTCATGGGAAAGGCAATGAATTATGGGTTTTCCTTCTTAAGCCCTTGCCATACTTGATTCCGGGTCATTTCCCAGGAACCTGGGTATGGACCTAGCCAGAGCCCATCCACCTGGCCAGCATTTAATTAAAGCTTACTTCAAATGTGGCTTTAAACTGTGGTAGTAGTCTTATTCTCCATTGGTGGGATTAACCAAACACAAGCCAAGACACAGATCTCATCAAGAGGACACAGAGCCTGTGGCTTCAGACACTGCTCAATGTATTGGAGGAAAAAAATGCATGTAGCTGTTCAGATTAGAGGGGAGAAAGTTGACACCACAGTGAAGAGAGCCCATGGGGACAGGTGTCTTCTGGAGCGAGAAAGACAATTTTAAGTTTCTAAATATGGTTCCTGACAAGACAGGCAAATGAGGGTTTTCTTCAGAAAGGTAGTTTCTTTTTTTTTTTTTTTTTTTCTTTTCCTTTTCAAGACAGGGTTTCTCTGTGTAGTTTTGGTGCCTGTCCTGGAACTCACTCTGTAGTTCAGGCTGGCCTCAAACTCACAGAGATTTGCCTGCCTCTGCCTCCCAGAGTGCTGAGATTAAAGGCGTGTGCCACCACCGCCCCAGAAAGGTAGTTTTAATGCAAAGATCGGAACCTGGGTTCCAGATGTTCTGTCTCTGGTGTCCTTGACCTATTAACCTGCTCTTTATCTTCACTGTCAGCAAAGTTCAGCTATGATTTTAGAGAAAGGAGAATGAGGATGTGTCCCCAAGGACTCACAGCCTCAAAATCAAATGGCTACACCAGGATCATTTAAAACAAAATTGCACTGGGCGGTGGTGGCCTACACCTTTAATCCCAGTACTCGAGAGGTAGAGGCAGGCGGATCTCTGTGAGTTCCAGGCCAGCCTGGTCTACAGAGTGAGTTCCAGGACAGGCTCCAAAAGCTGCACAGAAAAATCCTGTCTCGACACACACCCCCAAAAGACCAAACAAAAACAAAAAGCCAACAAAGTTGCTCTTCCGGCAAACCCAGTAATAACACAAGAAAGTAAATGAGGGACTGGAGAGATGGCCTCGCTGGTAGGACCTGGGTTTGAGTACCAGCATCCACACATAATTGTTCTAACTGAAGTTCTAGGGGATCTGACACCCTCTTCTGACCTCAGTGGGCACCAGGCACAAGTATGGTGGACAAACATACAGGGAGGCAAAAATTCATACACATAAAATTAAATACACCTTAAAAATGCCTTTAATAAGTCAAAAATTAGGGCAGGCCATATCTCGAACTGATGCCCCTGCCTCAGGCCCATACGTATTAAGCAAAGAATCCCAACTAGAGTTACCTGTGCTAAATTCCATGTCTCCAGGCTGAAGCTCACCTGTTCATGTGACCTTCTGAGAAATCAGGATTAGAACAATACAGGCCAATCTTCCAGACAAACCAATTCCTATCAGGGTGATAATCAAGAGCCCTCAGGTTTAACCCTTACACAGATGAAGTGACCCCACATGACCTGATGTTAGTGATCATCTTCCTACTGTCTTCCTGCTGCCGCCTTACAAAGCACAGAACCGTCAGTTAGGTGTGGTGGCCCAAGTCTGTAATCCTAGCCCCCAGAAAAAAGCATGGGGATCTGGTAGGCAATGTCGGGCTGAGACTGTTTCAAAAACATCAAGGAATCCCAAACCAAAACAGATGTCATGGGTGTCACTTTGGGTCACTGGGAGAGCCTTGGAGACTGCAAGAGTTCACAGTGAGGTCTTGGGCAAAACATAGTAATACAGGATGCAAGGTGGGCACTGTTACTATACCATTAATGGAGAACTCTGTAAATAACACAGAGCTCCTTCTGGTAGTTGTCAGGGTACTCCATCATATAAGGACAGAGACTCAGAATATTTAGCACGAAGAAGATATGGTAGCTGGGTATGGTGGTGTACACCTTTGATCCCAGCATTTGTGAGACTGAGGCAGGAGGATATCTGTGAGTTTGAGGTCAGCCTGGTCTACATAGTGAGATCTAAGCCTGTGCTACATAGTGAGACCCTGTCTCAAAAAAAAAAGAGAGAGAGAGAGAGCTGGTTCAGACCATTATGGTTAAGGTGCTTGCTATCGAAGCTGACAATGGGATCCTGTCCCTGGGGCAGGAAAGGGCTGACTCCTGCAGGCTGTTCCTCCGTCTTAACACATGTGCATGGCATGCATGGACAGACATCCCCTACAAAAACACAGGCACACAAAATAAGAAAATAAGTTTAAAATGGTAAAGTTTCAGTGGTACAAGATGACCATTTTGAAATATGTGGTCTTTGTGCAAAAACAAATCAGAAGAGTCTGGTGACTCCTCAGCAAGTAGTGGAATGAATTGGTCTGGCATGGTATAATTACTACACTTGTTGTGTATTCATGAGTGTGTGTGTACATGCATGTGAAAACCAGAAGTTGAAGCTGGTTATCTTTAAGAAATACACTCTGCCTTATTATTTTTAACCATTTGAGCAACATATTTACCATCCATTAACAATGTACTTGCTTCTTCTGGGACTAGAGAGATGGTTCAGCAGTTAAAAGCACTTGCTATGCTTATAGAGGATCTGGATTTGGTTCCTAGGACACACGTTGGATGGCTCGCAATTGCCTTGAATTCTAATTCCTGGGGAATCCAATACTCTCTTCCAGCATCTGAGGGCACCTGCACACATATGTTACACATACATACATATAAAAAAAACTTTAAAGAATTTTACCTGCCACCCTCCCTCCCTTGTTTTGGAGACAAGAGTCTCACTATGTAGCCCTGGCTGTCCTTGAACTCAGAGATCTGCCTGCCTCTGCTGCTCTGGTGTTAGGACTAAAGGTGTACACCACTACACCCACCCACTCTTACAAAGTTTAAAAAAATTTTATTTGTGTGTGTGTGTGTGTGTGTGTGTGTGTCCACAGAGGTCAGAGGAGGGTATTGGATGGATCTCCTGGAACTGGAGCTAAAAGTGGTTGTGAGCGTCATGTGGGTGCTGGGAATCGAACCTGAGTCGTCTGGAAGACCAACCAGTGCTCATAACCACTAAGCCATCTCCTCAGCCTCATCCTTTTTTGTTGTTGTTGTTGTTTTTTGTTTTTTGTTTTTCGAGACAGGGTTTCTCTGTGTAACAGTCCTAGCTGACCTAGAGCTCACTTTGTAGACCAGGCTGGCCTCAAACTCAAGAGATTGACCTGCCTCTGCCTCCCTTTAATCTGGGATTAAAGGCGTGTGCCACCACTGCCCCACACTTCCAATTTTAACAACATAAGTACAAATCCAATATTGATCCTAGCACTTGGAAGCAGAGGCAGGTGGATCTCTGTGAGTTCCATGCCAGCTTGGTCTACATATGGAGTCCAGGCTATCCAGGGCTACATAGAGACCCTGTCTCAAAAGAACAACAAAAAGCAAATTTCCTATGGGTTTTACAATTTTATTTTAACTTTATTTTATGTGGATGGGTATTTTGCCTCCATATATGTCTGTGCACGACATGCATTCCTGGTACCTGAGGAGGCCAGCCCTCTTGGAACTGGAGTTACAGATGGTTGTGAGCTGTCATGTGGGTGTAGGGAATGGAACCTGGGTCCTCTGAAAGAGCAGCCAGTACTCTTAACTGCTGCTGAGCCATCTCTCCACCCCTATCCTGGGCTGTGTGTGTGTGTGTGTGTGTGTGTGTGTGTGAGAGAGAGAGAGAGAGAGAGAGAGAGAGAGAGAGAGAGATCTCATTATGCCTATGTAGCCCTGGCTGTCCTGGAAGGCACTCTAGACCAGGCTGGTCCTGAACTCAGAGACCCACTTGCTCCTTCCTCCCAGAGCTAGGATTAAAGTTGTGAGCCACCATGCCGAGCCCTACTGGGCTTTTTAAAGAGATAAAGTCAGGTTTGTGTATCTTCGAAATCATGTCAAGGTGAACAGCTTCAGGTTGTTTTCTCCAAAATGCACTTCTGTTTGTCGACTGTCTTTTCAAGGTTCCCTGAAGACAAGCAGCTAAATTCCCCACCAATGACGCCACTATCACTGTGGTGAACTATCAGAGTCCTCCTGTTGAATGGAGGACCAAAGGAAGGTTGCTCCCCTTATATTCTGAGATGGGGTCTCTCCTTGAACCCGAAAACTCACCAATCTGACTGGACTGGCTGGCCAGTAAGTCCCAGGGCATCACTGTACCCAACCTTTTACACGCGGGTGCTGGGGACTGAACTCAAGTTCTCATGCTTCTGGGGCAAGCACTGTGTGAGTGAGCCACTTCCCTGGCCCTCAGCAACGTGCTTTAACAAGCTCTCCAGGTGGATCTGGTGTGTGCTCGTGTCTCACAATCACGGTAGAGAACCATCAGCTGTTTATGACAGAGTAAGAACCTGAGAGACTTCAGCCCCCTCACCACGTGTCTCCCTTGTTCTTCAGCAAAGGCTCACCTAAGGAGCGCAGAATGAAGTCTATAGCACCTGGGGATACTTTAGGAAATGAGTCTATGGAACAAACGTTGGCACGGGGGTTGGTGGCCTGAGTGTGTTGTCTTGTCAAGGCTGGGTGTGGAAGGGCAATGAGGGGAGCTGGGTTGGCAAGACACCATCTCAGGCTCTGTCTCCTGCCTCCAACACCCAACAGCCAGGAATCCAGAGGAGGCTCTTTCCTACAGTGTCCCCACTGTACGGCTCCTCACCATCTCTCAGTTATGGGTAGCACTGGTGAGAGGTCTGCAAAGGAGTCTTGCAAGGCAGGCAGGAACCTTAGGAAGGGAGGTGGGAAACACCGAAGCGGGCAAGTAATGGAAATGGGATTCTACTTTAGCAGTATTTCTAGCACCTGCAGAGGTGATTATCCCAGTAGTTGGGGTGGGAAACTGAGAGCTTTCATGTAACTTGGAAACGGAATTGAGAGAGGAGGCAGAAGGGCTTGGTGACCCATTCCTGTAATCCTGATATTAAGAAAGCTGTGGCAAGAGCATCGTGAGTTCAAGACCAGCCTAGGCTACAGAGCGAAACCCTGATTCAAAACAAAACAAAGGCAGAGGCATGTAGCAGTATGGGTTCATTTATGGGAGGGGCAAGGAAAAGAAAACCTCCATTTGAGTTGGTGAGTAGAGTTGGGAATAACACACCCTGGGCACAAGACGTCCTGGAATCATGGTCGGAGTACAAGCGAAAGGCAACCTTTTATTCCCCATTTCCAGGGCGCTGGGCTTTGGAGCCAGTCAAGGGTTCAAAACTATGGCTGCAACTATGGGGGCAGGATTCGATCACTTGTCGTTGCTGTATACCAAGCACACAAAACAGCGTTGGGCACACAATAAAGTGTTTCTTTCTTTTCGGCTTTTCGAGACAGGTTTCTTTGTGTAGCCCTAATTGTCCTGGAACTCGCTCAGTAGACCTTGCTGGCCTGGAACCCTGAGATCCCTACCTGCCTCTGCTGGGATTGAAGGTGTGCGCCACCACCACCCAGTTTTGGTGTTTCTTTTCTTTTCTTTTCTTTTTTTTTTAGAGCGGGTATCAATATGTAGTTCAGGCCCGCCCACAACTTTTTTTTCTCTTGCCAGGACCTGCTGTGGATACCCTGGTTTAAGGGATAGTCTCAGGGGGTTCGATCCCCCCACATGGATGAAAACAAATAACATTGCTAAGTATATAAATGAATGGTTCCTATGCCAAGCCTTTCTCCATCCGTACCTGCAAAGGTTGCATAATAATATCACACAGCCTAGAATTGGACGCCGAGTAGGCGCTCAACAAGTTGTGTTTTTCCGTCCCCTTGACAATAGACTGGGTCCCCAGGCGGTTCCTTTCTCTCAGGGCGTCTCCATCTCCGTTCGCCCCCGCAGCCTCAGCCTGGCCCCGGACGCGCCGGGAGGGGAGGGGATGGGAGGAGGGGGCGCGGCGGCTGTAGCGGGGAGCCGGCTCCCGGCTTACGTAAGAAGCGAGTCCCGCGCGGCCGGCCGGGCAGAGGCGGCGCCGCCCAGCGAGATCCTGGCTAAGTCTGGCCGCGCTCCTTTCCGCCGAGGTGTGTCTCTCTTCGGCTGCTCGGGGGCGGAGGTGGGCCCCGCTAGTTTCAGGCGGCGGCCACTCTGGGGATGCGACAGTCACCGGGAAGCGGCCGGCGAACGGCTCCCGCTCAGCCCACGTGCGGGGACCGGCAGGGGATCCCCGGGATCGCGCGCCCGGGCTGGGGTGCAGGGAAGGACCCCGGGGGGTCTAACTGACCTCTGACCCCAGAGGGCCGAGCTCGCAGGGCGGGGGCTCCCGCAGCGCTGCACCGGCGTGGCCCGGGGCGAGGAGGTGGCGGAGGGCGGGGCCGAGGGGCGGGGCCGTCTTAAAAAGCCTCTCCTTCCCTCTATAGGGGTGGCAGGCGAATCCCCGCTTGCGGAGGGTGCCGAGGCAGGGGCTGTCGGGCAAAGTGCGCGGGCTGCGGTCCAGGCCACCCCCCTCCCCGCCAAAGCCATGGCTTCCAAACTCCTGCGCGCGGTCATCCTCGGGCCGCCCGGCTCGGGGAAGGGCACCGTATGCCAGAGGATCGCCCAGAACTTTGGCCTCCAGCATCTCTCCAGCGGCCACTTCTTGTGGGAGAACCTCAAGGCCAGCATGGAAGTTGATGACATGGCAAAGTAGTACCTAGAAAAAGGTCTTTTGGTTCCAGATCATGTGATCACACGC
>CABHPQ010134161.1:0-27060 GCA_902168405.1 Peromyscus aztecus
TAACTGAATCTAAAATGACCATTTTAAGTAGAGATTTATTTTTTGTTCCAATTGCATCTTTATCCATGCATTCAGATTTGTAATCTTTTGAACTGACACTTTTTGCTACTTTAACTATTTTCCATCTCATTGTATATACACATTATTTTGCTGTGTTTGAGTTGTTGCCATAAAGAATATGCATAGTCCTATATTACAATATAGTACAAATCATTACATACACTACAACTAGAAAATATCTAACCCTTAGAGCATAACAATTCCATTTCCATATGCTATTAATGATATATGGCCAAATATATTACTTCTACATATTTTTAGTAGCACAGAGTATTATATTTTATAGTAGTTACTTATATTAGTGTGTATATTTTCCCTTTTGCATTTTTCTGCCCATTATGACTATTTGAATAATTATTTCAATATTTCTTTTAGTGCATGCTCAGAATAAATTCTCTGACATGCTGTCTGGAGGAATTTTATTTTGCCATGAGCTTTGAAAGGTATTTACATTGATCAAAGTATTCTAATTTGGCGGTTCTGTTATTTCAGTTTATCAGCATATCACCCCGGCTTCAGTATTGACTTTCATGCTTTTCTTCTCTTCAGGCTCTGTTCTCCCTTAGCCTCATGCTCTGGCACAGAACCTAAAATTATTATGTTCTAATTGACTCGTCCAGTGTTCTCAGCAAGAGACTGAACTGGTCTAACTTTTCACATCATAGAATAGGCACTATTTCTCTTAAATTTTAGAATAATTTTAAATTTTAGAATTGTTAATTCTTTAAAATATTTAGAGCAGTTTCATCCCATTTTAGTCAGATGAATGATATCATACAACATGCTTTTTATGGAACAAAAGATATCTTTCTAAAGAAAACCCAGGCAATATATTCTGTCAATTTATAAGGTTACATATGTACTGGTAATAATTTTTCAATTACTTATATTATTTCAAGAATATAATAATCAAAAAAAGAGAAAGAGGCCATTGAGGTTCTAAAGAGAAGATGAGTTGTACTTCACACTAAAGCTGAACTGCTTAAGTATGTGCAGTGAATAGGAAAGCTAAGAAAATATTTCTGTGCCTCTAATCTTCTGTGTAAACGACTTTTAAAACATTCAGGGCTGGCCGAGTATGATAAATCCATTGATTCTACAAGATTTTATTAAAACAACTGTATCTGCTGAGCAAATCATCTTTACTGTCCAATTAATATATCATACGATGGTATATTTTATTAATAAAGCCATCAAAAGGTAATTAAATACTCTAACCCACAAACAAGTCACTTGTGAAACTGAAATAAGTCTGCCATATTGTAAAAAAGCTCCATATGGATATCATTTGACTCCCAAAAGGCTTGGACAATGTTTTTATAGAGAAACCACCAACAAAAAAGCAAATGAAAGTTAGCAAGTCATTAGCCAAAAAGTGGCTGGAGAATGATAAAGAATGAACCATAATCAAACTTAAAGCAATTAAATAGCAACTAAATAAACTCCTAGTAGTTTATTGATATACCCATAGATTAGATTAGTTCATCTCTCAACTCTCAGCAGAGAAGCTTCTATTTGGAATAAATGGCGATTAACACAGGTACCCACAATTACCCAAGATGCAAAGAACAAGAGACTGCATAGTGATCAGCCCTAAAGGGATATATGTACTACACACCCACACCCAAGGCTCAAGAATCACTACAGGAGAAGGGGTGGAATGAGTGTAAGGAAACAGCGGTTGTGATGACTACAAGGATCCATCTGGAGGACACAGCAGGACAATTCCACATATGAACTAACTGCATTTGTGACAGCATACATAAAACCTGTGCAAGCCCAAGCCAGACCAAATCCCCACACAGAAAGGGGGGTTGGGCACCCAATCCCACCCACAGTGGTAAATGTTAGTTGCTAGGAAAGGAGGGTTCAGTTTTCTCTAATGCACCCTCTGGGAAGTTGACCATGCTGCGCTGGAAGAGCACCCATCCATGAATATTTTGGGCAGTTTTTTTTTTAAAGGCCACAAACTTTTCTGGACAGGGAAGTAGGGATGAATCTGGGAAGAGTTGAGGGAGTATGAATATGACCAAAACACATTGTACAGAACTTGAAACTCTCCAAGAATAAATTTTTAAAAATTTAAAAACAAAACAGTGAGAAAATAAACAACTCAAAAACAGTAGACCATGGAACCAAAGAGAAAAATTACAAAAGAAGCACAGAGCACTAGCAAACAATGAACTGTTCACCATCTTCAGTCTTCAGGAAACCACAGACTAAAGGCTGTTTTGAGACCTAACCCACCTCAGTTCAAACAGTCACCATCAAGATTACAAATAACAAATGCTAGAGGGAATGTGGAGAAGAGAGAACTCTTCTAAACTACTGGAGTGTAAACAAGTGTAGCTACTTTGTAGAAAAGCGTGCAGTTAACTTTAAAAACAAATGAACAAAAACTAAAAATTGGCCTGCCATGCAACCCAGCTATATCACTCCTGGCATCTACCCAAAGAACTTTATACCCTACTACAAAGATACTTTAACATTAATTTCATGTCCAGTGCTGCTTTATTGTGAATGGCTAGAAAATA
This sequence comes from Peromyscus aztecus, assembly GCA_902168405.1. Lineage (NCBI taxonomy): Eukaryota > Metazoa > Chordata > Mammalia > Rodentia > Cricetidae > Peromyscus > Peromyscus aztecus. The sequence goes on from CABHPQ010134161.1 coordinate 2,595, forward strand.
GAGCTAATCTAGATGTACACCAATAGATGAATGGATAAGGAAACTATAGTATACACAATGGGATTGTTAGCTGATAAGAATAAAGCAATTTGCAGGTTAATGAACAGAACTGGAAAAAAATTATACTGATTAACTAAGGTCCATGATGACAAATGTCACATGTTCTCTCTCAAGAATCGTGGCTTCAACTCTGTTTCATGTGCTTAACTTATAGTACAAGGGGAATCCAGGAAGGGGATGACTCTTGTCTCATGGGGATGCATTAAGGGAGGAAGAAGAGTATAGTGTCAGTAAAATAAACAGAAAGAGGTAGAATACTTGGGCCAAATAGGCTTAAGAAGGTAGAGGTGCAGAGACTGAGGCCTGAGGGAGGGGTAAGGTTAACAAGAAGGCAAGGTATGTGAAAAACCAAATGGAAACCTATAATCATAGAACCAAATAAAAGATATACTTGGAAAAGATAGTAGGACCCACATGATATGAAAGGAGGAAATACTAGAAGTGAAAGGTTTAAGTAGAGATATGGGCAGGGGGATGGGAGACAGGAAAAAGAAGGGAATGGGTTAACCAAATCTAAGGAGGTATAAAAAAGCCTTATGGAAGCCCACTGACTAGTAAGCTAATTATAAAATATAATTTTTAAATGAAGAGTTTGAGCAGAGGTAAATGCATATTGCTCCAAGAAGATAAGAGATACTAAATGAAAATTGCAATGCCAGGCATAAGACACTTCACTATGAGTTACTGGTCAGAGATTTTAAAAGTCTCTAAAGAACAAACACTATCGCCCTCTTGATTACCCACCGCAACTGTATAGCAAGATATTAATGCTAAATATATTAAACATGTTGGTTGCAAGAAAGAGACATCAATTTTGAACCAAACAGGAAATTTTCTTCTACATACTAACTAGCTTTCATAATGCCAAAGGTAATATGCAAGCTGTTGGGGGATAAAAGATTTTAATGATCTTATCCTACACTGGCTTCTGCATGTTACAAAATATTAATCTATCAGGCAAAATGTTACCATTCGAAAAATAGCAGTATGACAACTATGAGGTAATGGACCACTTTGTAATTGAATCTAAGGCCTGCTCCATTGGAAGAAATTCATCCATAGTCAAAATGTCATGGCTGAGAAGTCTTAGGCACTACACAGAAACGAACTTGCTATTTCTCTAAATAATTATGCTGACAATCTACCTTCTACATATTTTGTGTATAAACATAAACCCAGACTGTTAACCTTAATAAGAGAAGCTTTTGTACAATGGGAATCAGTTAATCCAGAGACTGATAACTGGTTAGAATGATGGGAATAAGTTACTGTGAGGGATCAGTACTAAATGGGACATCTTTTTTAAGCTACCCCACAAAGACTCATGGAACATCACAAAGGAGGCAGAAAAGGTAGGAGCTGCAGAATGGGAAAGAGTTTTGAGGAGTCTTGTCTTCTGTACATGCCACAGCTCTTGTACTCCTAAACTGACAGAGCTGTGGTTACTTGTGTACGACCTGAACAAGGTCAAGCTAGTCAAAATTACATTACGGATATGAGACTAGTTCATGAGGATCCGCCACTAGCTGAGAACTATTGGCAGTTGATGGTGGCTGGGAAAAGGACAGTGATGTGGCCACTAGTAGGTTGCCCACACTTCAGTGGATAATCCCACAACCACACACATACAGACAGCTCTAACCGGACACAGCGGGGATATAAAATTAAAAAAAGGACATGAAATTGGGAGGTAGATGTGTTGTGGGGATCCAAGCTGGGGAGAGCTTGAGGGGAGAAGTGGGAGTGGATACGATCATTGTCCATTACATAGAAATATGGAATTACAAAAACAAAAATAAATAAATATATTAATTATTAAACAATAGAGTGGAAACTCAATTTATTAGAAATAATAAAACTCAAAGATCAGAAATGAAAAGAGAGATGAGACACTAAAACATACCAACAAATTTTGGAAAAACCTTACAAATCATATCTTACAAATGGCATTTTCTTTCAATTTGAAAAATCAAAAAGAAATAGATGATTTTTTTTATACATATGCCTGTTTTAATCAGGGCTTATATTACTGCAATGAAATACCATGACCAAAAAGCAAGTTGGGGAGGAAAGGGATTATTTGGCTTACACTTCTATATTGCTGTTCATCACCAATGGAAGTCAGGACAGGACTTCAAACCGGAAAGGATCCTAGAGGCAGAAGCTAATGCACAGGCCATGGAAGGGTGCTGTTTACTGGCTTGCTCCCTGTGGCTTGCTCAGCCTGCTTTCTTATAGAACTCTGGATCACCAAAACAGGGATGGCCCCCATTAATCCCTAATTAAGAAAATCCCTTACAGCCAGATCTTACATAGGCATTTTCTCAATTGAGGTTCTCTCCTTTCAGATAGCTTTAGTTTATATGTCAAGTTGACAGAAGACTAGGCCAGCACAATGCCCTACCAAAGATGATTTAAATAATTTTAAAAGATGCATAATGTGCAATGAGATCGAAGCAATTAATTTTCTTTAAAAAAAAAAATCTAACTAACAAAAGCCACAGTTCAGAAGGTTTCGCTGTAGGATTCTACCAAACCTTTATTGAATGCCTTAAGGCAACTAGAAAAAGGAAGACTTTTCATTTCTTTCCACAAAGCAAGAATCAAGTGATAACAAAAGCAGATCAGAAACAATAGAAAAAGAAATTACAGACCAAAACATCATAGACTGGTCTAACAATACTAATACTACTTGAATTGGTCTGTAAAACAGAAATGGAAAGAATATTTACAAACTCTTATGAAACCAATATTTCCCTGGTCCTAAAACTATATAATGACACAAAAACAAAAGAAAAGAAAATTATACAACAATCTACTCCACACCATATATAGTGTGGAATTTTATTCAGCTATAATGGAAGGTTAGATTATGAAAATTTCAAGAAAATGGGTCTAACTGGAAAAAATAGTGAGCATATTAATACAAGTCTAGAAAATCAATGCTCCATGTTTCTATCATATATAAAGCAGAGCTTAAAATGTTTATGTTTGTTTGATTAAACTGGAATGTCTGCAGAGACATGGGAGTGAGAAAGGAACATGGTGGAAGAGAGAAGAAACGTAAAGGAGGCTGAGGCCCGTAGAACACATGTGTTGTGTAAACAGGAGGGAATACTGGAGTGACAATGTCCAAACAGGAATATGGATGGGTATCAACCAACCTCTTAAATATTTATGTTTATACCCACAGACCAGTAAGTACTGTCCTCAGACTCGATCAAAGCCTCCATTGCAGCTAATGGTGGATAATGGAAACTCATGGATGTTCAAGGAGCTGAGACCATGTGACAGCCGAATGTTCAGATGAAAAGAGAAGCCACATCCATAGCATCCTCTCCTAAGTTCAAGGAACACAGAAGAGGGCCTAGAAAGAACATAAGAGCTGACACATGGGGCAGGGGCATTATGAAATGCTAATAGGTATGACATCACTGAAGCCTTTATGAACTCAAATGTAGCTGGCTCCATAAGACTAAACTGGAAGATATTCAGTCAGTTATTTGTCAGGGGCTTCTGGAGCCCCCCTCTGCCCAGAGGAGCTAAGGGCCGCAGAGGGCTGCTGGAGGAAAGGAGACCACTGTTTTCAGGGATGTAACTAGCAGTGAGTTACTCATGTTCCATTTGATAGCTTCACATCTACGTCCACTCAGCTGTCCCACTACATCAGTTGTTCACAATACAAAAAGAGGGGGGGAGACATTAAAGTAGGACTGGGGGTCGGTGGAACATAGACAGTTGGGGGCAGGGGACACTGGGGAGTAGAAGGATGAGTGTGACAAGAATGTATTATTTACATGCGCGAAACTGTCAAAGATAAATCAGTGAAGGAAGTAAAATTTAAAAACACAGACAAACAAAAGTCACAAACACCCAAAGTGAACTACAGAACTATATATATAAAACAAAAATAAAAACCAGATGCTACAAGAAGTGTCACTTATCTGCTGTTTTTAGTGTAAAGAACTCTTCAGTACTGCTCCTAAATACTCTTTGTAGTAATGTTAGAATCAAACTGAAAATTAAGGCTGCTTGACACCCATAGACCTAGTTCTGGATGCCAGTTGGCTTTGCCAGATGAGTTAGCCCAACTTCATCCCGGCCTTCACCTCCACACCAACAGGCCTAGCTCCAGACCCATGACTCCCAATCCAGCTTTACCTGACCTAGGTCCCATCAAGCAGCTCATGCACCGGATTTTCCTGACCTAGTTCCCATCACTCAGCTCCTGACCTGATCTAAGCTAAGGCATGCTAGAATCTCTCATAATCCACAAAACCAAAGAAAGTCTACATGCACAGGTCACAAGCAAACAACAAGAAAAGCAAAGACAGTTCATCTCTTATCAAACCTGTAGAAATGTTCTCTAGTGAGAATTACATAAATGAACCCAAGGATGCCGAATTGAAAAGGGAAACTATAACTCTAATCAAAAGACTAAAGGGCTTAAAGAAGATGTGAAAAAATACCTCATTGAACTTAAGAGGGTATCAATAACACATCAGTGATGTCTAAGAAAATACAAATATAGTTCTGAATAGAATGATGAGGAAAACTCAGGATTGGGAATTAATTCAGTAGAAAAGAGATTGAAATACTGAAGAGAACTTGGAATTGAAAAATTCAATGACCCAATTAGAAAACTCAGGTGAAAATCTTATAGTAGAAAGGATCATGTAGAAGATACCGTGACTTTAAGAGAAAGTAGAGGAATTAGACCAAGCAAACAAAGAATATAAATATTTTTAAATCACAAAAGAACTGTAAGATACAATGAAAAGACCAAACCACTGAGTTATAGACATAGATTAAGAATTTGAAGCAGCTGGGTGTTGGTGGCACACGCCTTTAATCCCAGCACTTGAGAGGCAGAGCCAGGCATATCTCTGTGGGTTTGAGGTCAGCCTGGTCTACAGAGTGAGACCTGGGACAGGCACCAAAACTACACAGAGAACCCTGTCTCAAAAACCAAAAAAGAAGCAAACAGCATAGACCAGATTTTCAACAAGATCATAAAACATTTGCCCAAATTAAGGAAAGACATACTCAAATAGACATAAGAACCACAAAGAATACCAAATAGGACCAGAAAAGAAACTCTCCATGCCATATCATAGTAAAAACGTTAAGTATACAGAACAAAAATAGAACACGAAAGTACCAAGAAAAAAATACAAGTCATATATAAAGGAAAACTCATCAGAATAACAGCTGATTTCTCAATGGAAACTTTAAAAGCTGGAAAAGTCTAAAGAAATGTAACCCAATTCTAAACCCACTGATGCCAACCTAGACTACTGTATCCCACAGAACATTCTGTCATACTTTAAAGAAAAACTTTCCAACATATAAACAAGCTACAAAGAGGGTAACACTGCTGCTTAGAGGCAGAGGAAGCCTTTTCACCATGGCTGCCAGATGGATCTATGAATTGGGATGCCAGGATATACCGTTTCAGTGGGAGGTCTAAATGAGGAAGTAAATGAACCACTGCTGTGGGAGCTCTTTCTCCAGGCAGGGCCAGTGGTCAGCATCCACATGCCAAAGGACAGAGTCATTGCCAGCCCCAAGGCTATGGCTTTGTTGAATTCTTGAGTGAGGAAGATATGACTATACCATTAAAATTATGAACACGATCAAATTCTAGGGGAAGTGAATACCAGTGAACAAAGCATCAGCTCACAACAAAAACATGGATGTAGGAACCAATATTTTCATTGTGAACTTGGACCCAGAAATTGATGAGATGCTGCCGTATAACTCTTCTCAGAGTACTTTCTCTTACAACCTGCCCCCCCAGGATTATTCAGGACTCTAACACAGGAAACTCTAAGGGTTATGCCTTCATTAAATTTGATTCATATGCTTTGGATGCAGCAACTGAGGTCATAAATGGGTGTGGTTGATATACTGTGTACGCTGATAAGCTTATCTGGGGGTCAGAGAACAGAACAGCCACTATATTAAACATAGGTTTAGGCAGTGGTAGCACATGCCCTTAATCCTAGCATTCTGGAGGCAACGATCTGTCTGGATCTCTGTGAGTTCAAAGCCACACTAGAAACAGCCAGGCGTGGTGACACATGGCTTTAATCCCAGGAAGTGATGGCAGGAAGCAAAACGGTATATAAGGTGTGAGAAACAGAAACTAGAGCCTTTTAAAGCTTTTAGCTTTTAGCAGCAGTTCAGCTGAGATCCATTCAAAGAGGACACAGAGGCTTCCAGTGAGGAAACAAGATCAGCTGAGGAACTGGAGAGGCAAGGTTAGCTGTGGCTTGTTCTGTTTCTCTGATCTTTCAGCATTCACCCTAACACCTGGCTCTGGGTTTGTTTTTACTAATAAGACCTTTTGAAATTCGTGCTACAAGTGGGGAATAGCTCTGTACTGTGGTATCACTGTGTCTTACGGCTTAAAAAAGGACTCTAAGGGAGTGCCATGGCTCAGTAGCTCAACAACTTCTGACAGCCTAGAAGCCACTGTCCCAGGCTAACTACCTTCATCAGCTGTTTGTAGATGCAACTCCTCGGTGCTCCCAATCCTATGGTTTCATGCCTGGGCTCTGGGCTTCCTCCACCAGGCATGCCTCTTACTGGCTCCTTCCCACCTCCAGTGCCAATTCCTGGAATCCTCCCTCTAGGATATCCCCAGCCATGGCACTTCCACCTATGCCATTTGGAGCCAGAGGACATGCCCCCCAACAGCAGGAACTCCAGGACATCCTGAACACAGACATTCACACCCTCATTCATTCCCACCAGGTGGGATACCCCCATGTCCCAGATGCAGCTGGCTCACCATGGTTCTCATGGCCTAATACACTCCCATGCTAGGTCTCTGGGGAATAGCCACCCCTCTATCCACCTCCTGTAATGCATCATCCTGGACCTCAACCAATGGGCACAACCCCTGCCTCTGAGGGCCACCTTTTGGATCTCTCATAAGGTAGTTTGAATGTAATTGGCCCTCATAAGCTCATAGGGAGTGACACTAATAGGAGATATGGCCTTGTTGAAGTAGATGTGGCCTTGTTGGAAGAAGTGTGTCACTTTGCTGGCAGACTTTGAGGCTCTATATGCCCAAGATACCACCCAGTGTCTCAGTTGACTTCCTGTTGCTTACGAGATATAGGGCTCTCAGCTACTACTCCAGGACCATGTCTGCCTGCATGCCGCCATGTCCCACCATGATGATAATGGACTTAACCTCTCAAACTGTAAGTCACTGACTTAAATGTTTTTCTTTATAAGAGTTGCCATGGTCATGGTGTCTCTTCACAGCAACAGAAACCCTAAGACATTCATGAATCACCTAGGTCCCATGCCTCCACATGGTATGTGTGGACCTCCTCCACTGATGCCCCCTCATGGATACTCACCAGCTCTCTGAGACCCCCTCCAGTGGGGGCCCCCTCCCTCCACTCAAACATACTCTATAGCCCCAGTTCCACCATGTGGTCTGATTCCCAGCCCATTTCCTCAGTAAATTGCTATCCTTTGTCTCCCTCTTACATACTCTCAGTATCTTCATTTCTTGGACCAATCAGAGTTGCTATAGCTCAAAGGAGCTAAAGTACTATCCCCTCTTAGTATCTACATCCCAATTTCAATGTCATTTTTTTCATAGAAGCTTTTTCTTCATTTTTGGTTAAAATGTTGGTCCTAATGTTTTACACATGTACAGTAAAAATAAAACTATACTTCTTACTAGAAACAAAAGCAAGCTAAAAAAAATTTATGTCAAAAATTAGCTCTACAAAGAACAATGGAAACAATACTTCAGACTGATGCTAAGTATAGCCCAGAAACTGTAGAAAGACAACAAATGAAGGTGTTGTTACAAAAAAACAAGGTAAGATTAAGAGCACAAAGAGCCAACAACAACAACATGACTATAATGACACCTACCTTTCATCAGCTTCAACTCACCAATCAAGAGACAAAGTTAGGTGAATGATTAAGAAACAAAATCAGCCAAGCGGTGGTGGCATGCCTTTAATCCCAGCACTCGGGAGGCAGAGGCAGGCAGATCTCTGTGAGTTCGAGGCCAGCCTGGTCCAAGACAGGCACCAAAAACTACACAGAAAAACCCTGTCTCAAAAAACAATCAAACAAAAAAGAAACAAACAAAATCCATGTGAATATTTTCTAAAAGCAATTCATCTTACCTTCAAAGATAGGGGCCACTTTAAAGTAAAAGAATGAAAAAAAAAAAGCAAATGGGATCAGAAAGCAAGCAGGTATCTATCCATTTCCTATTATCTAACAAAATAGACTTCAAACTAAAACAAATAAGAGATATAGAAGGACATTGTGAGAGTCAAAGTTACATTGTAAGTTTTAATTACTATGCCTTAGAGATCTATGAAACAAAAATGCCTCTGATCTGCAAGCCCCTTGCCCAAGGACAGAAAGTTCCTGAAATGCTGGAGGCTATTTTTTGAGAAATAACAAGCCACACTCTCCTTTCAAGTTTTCACCCTCCTATCAAGTTTGGTTGTCCCATCTGCACCAGATGTGCTTGGTCACATGTGGGCAGGAGGTATGTAGGCAGGAAATATGTCAGGATGTATGCTTGCCCCTGATTGGATCTGATGGGAAATGCAATGAATTATAGTGTTTCCTTCATAAGTCCTAAAATCCTTTCTTTTTTTAAATTTATTAAGGAAAATTTTTTTCATTTTACATACCAACCACAGATTCCCCTCTCTTCCCTCCTCCCACCCCTCCAGCCTTCCCCCCTCAACCCATCCTCCATTCCCTCCTCTGACAAGGTAAGGCCTCCCATGGGGAATCAACAGAGCCTGGTACATTCATTTGAGGCAGGTCCAAGCCCCCCCACTGTCTCAAGACTGTGCAAGGTGTCCCACCATAGGTAGTGGACTCCAAAAAGCCAGCTCATGCACCTGGGGGTGGATCCTTATCCTACTGCCAGGGGGCTCCTTAAGCAGATCAAGCTACACAACTGTCTGACTTATGCAGAGGGCCTACCTAGTCCAGGCTCATGGAGGCTCCACAGCTGTTGGTCTAAAGTTCATGAACTCCCCACTAGTTTGGTTTGGTTGTCTCTGTACATTTCCCCATCATGATCTTGATGCCCCTTGCTCATAGAATCCCTCTTCTCTCTCTTCAACTGGACTCCTGGAGCTTGGCCTGGTGACTTAAACCCTTCTTAAACCATACTTGTTTCTGGGCCATTTCTCAGGAACCTGGGTATGAACTTGGCCAGAACCCATTGATCTGGCCAATATTTAATTAAAGCTTGCTTCAATTTTGGCTTTAAACTGTGGTAATAGTCTTATTCTCAATCAGTGGGATTATTAACACTTCATTCTAACCAAGGGAATAACTAGCCTAGCAGACATCACAATCCTAAACATATATGCAACAAACATTGGCCTTCTCAATTTTGTAAAATGCATACTACTGGATTTAAAAATTCAGATTAACTCCAACTCAATAATAGTGGGTGATTTTCAATACCTCACTTTTTCCAACAAACAGATCATCTGGGTAAAAAACAGAGAAACCTCAGAATTAAATGACATCATACACCAAATGGACCTAAAAGGTATCTATAATATATTCCACCCTAACACCAATTAATATACATTTTACTTGACAGCCCATGGAAGCTTCTCTAAAATAGACTATATACTGGGCACAAAACAAATCTATACAAATTCAGAAAAACTGAAATTTTATACATGATTGCATCTGACTACAAACCAATAAAACTTATAATCAAGAGCAAGTGCATCTCTAGTAAAAATACAAATTCATGAAGATTAAACAATGCAATAATGAATAATGAATGGGTCAAAGAGGAACTCAGCAAAGAAAAAATGAATTATGGGAACTAAATGTAAACAAAAACACAACATAGAAGAACCACTGGGACACATTACAAACAGTCTTGGGGGAATTTACATCTCTAAGCACCTACATCACAGAACCAGGAAGAGCATAAATAAATGCCTTTATAATGCAACTCAAGAATTTGTAAAAACAAGAACAAATCAAGCAAAAATTCAGTAGATGGCAAGAAATAATAAAAATCAGAACAAAAAATTACAAAATTAATATATAAAAAAGTACAAGGGATCAAGTATAAATCTAAGAAGTAGTTCTGTGAGAAAATAAACAAGTTCAACAGATTAGTTGCCTAATTAACCAAAAGAAAGAGAACTCAAATTAATAGAATAAGAGACAAAACAGGAAACATAACTGACGCCACAAAAATCCAAAATATTTTGAGGAAATACTTTAAAAACCTATAATCCATTAAGTTGGAACTCCTAAAATAAATGGACAAACATTTAAATCCATTCAAACCACCAAAAGCTGGGAGAAGAGTAACAATTTAAATTGACCCATTAACAAATAAGGAGATATAAATAGTGATAAAAAGCCTTCTCACTAAAATAAGCCCAGGTCCAGATGGATACACATCAGAAATCTACCAAACTTTCAAAGAAGATCTACAACCAATACTTATTAAATTACTCAAAGAAATGGAGACAGAAGGTGCTCCCCCAAACTCATCTATGAAACTAGTATGACTGTACCAGAAAAATGAAAAAACTAAAACAAACAAAAACACACACACAAAATTAGTACAACATCTCTGAATGAACATAGATTCAAAAGTCAATAATATTTTTAAGCCAAATACAGGGCATATATCAAAAAGATTGTCCATCCCGATCAAGTTGGCTTTATCCCTGAAATGCAGGAATGGATCTACATAGCTATAGTAATAAAACTGGCAGAGTACAAGCACAAACACAAAACAAAACAAAAGACATGTATATCAACAGAAGAAAACAGGCAACCCAAATATGGGTTCATGTGATTACAGTCATCTATATTTGACACAAGTACATACTGGAGAAGACAGCCAATGGTGCTGAGAAAACGACGTGTGCATGTAGAAGAACTAAATTAGACCCATACGTATCACCTCGCATAAAAAACAAACTACAAATGGACAAAGACTTCAGATGAGGAGAGGAGATGGGGGACTGGGAGGTGAGCAGAATTGGGGTGCATGATGTGAAACTCCTAGAGTCAATAAAGAAGTTAAATTAAAAAAAACCTGAAACGCAGAAACAAGGAGACAAGCAGCACCCTATAACACATTGCAGTAGGAAAGTACTTTCCTAAAAGTACTCTATTTGCCCAAGAATTAAGACCGACAGATGAGGCCTCATTAAGCTAAAAACTGTGTACAAGAAAGTAAATAATCAACTGAGTGAAGAGGAGCCCCCAAAGTGAGAATATTTTCCAGCTTTACATCTGATAGAGAATTGAAACTCAGAAAACATACACAGAGACACAGACAAGAAAACAAGCAACCCAATTAAAAAGTAGACTATATCTCTGAACAGAGAAGATTCAAAAGAAGAAATAAAAAATGGCTAATATCTCAAGAAATATTCACCATACTTAGCAATTAGGGAAATAAAAAGCAAAGCAACTTTGAGCAGATGGCTATTCTTGGTTATCAACTTTTCTATATCAGGAAGTAACTAGTACTAAAGTGTCTGGGTACTCCTTTGAGAGACTACTTTTCTTGCTTAAATTATTTGAGGTGGGAAGACCAGCTTTTAATCCAGATCTTTTGATGTGGGAAAACCACCTTTAATTTGGGCCACACCTGATGGATGGCAGCCTATATAAATGACATGGAAAAAGGAAGTGCTCGCTCTTTGCTTGCTTGCTCTAGTTGTCAAGTCCACTCCTTCACTAGTATCAGAGCCTATTCCTTTGGGATTCTGATGTATACTCAAGAGCAACTGAGACATCCAGCCTCGTGGACTGAACAACTACTGGATTCTCGGGCCTTCCATTGCTAGACAGCCATTGTTGGACTAGCTGGACCACAGCCTGTAAGCCATTCTGATGAGTATCATATAAACACACACACACACACACACACACACACACACTTTATAAGTTCCATTCCTCTAGAGAACCCTAATACATCATCATCTTACCCCAGTCAGAATAGGTAAGATAAAGAAAACAACTGACAACAAGTGTTATCACGGATGCAAGTACTGGCGGGACTGCAAACTGGGGAAGCTACTATGGAGACAAGTGCGGAAAATTCTCAAATAGCTAAAAATAAAACTACCATATGACCACTCCTCAGATATGCCAAAAGAAGTCCACATCATAATTCATAGATACCTGCTCAGTTATGTCCCCTGCTGTTCTATACACAACAGCTAGGAAGTGGAAACAACTTAAACATCCTCCAACTGAAGCATGAGTAATGAAAATATAGTATTTACAGTCAGTGAAATTCTACCCAGAAAAAAGAAAAAATGGAATAATGAAATTTGCAGGTGAATGGATGAAACTAGAAAATATTATACTGAATGAGGTAAGCCAGACCTAGAAAGACAAATGCTTCATGTTTTCTCTGTGGATATCAGCTCCAAATCTTTAGATCTGAGTATATAACCTAGAGCAACTGCAAACAATAGAAAAGTAAAAAGGAACTAAGGTAGGAGGCAAGGGCATTAGAGAGAGGAATAGCAGGACACAGTTGCTATGAAGGAAGAAATGAGAAAAATGGGTCAGGGAGACTAACCTGGGGAGGAGCAGAGAGTGAGAAGGTTGTAGGAAGATAAATAACACTAAGGATATTTGACAATGCCATAAGGAATCATTTTAGATTTCCTTCAAATGACATATAATATTAAGTTTATATGCAGAGAGAGAGAGAGAGAGAGAGAGAGAGAGAGAGAGAGAGAGAGAGATGCATTTTAAATGAAGTTACATCACTTGGGGTGGCAATACTCTCCCTCAAAGCATAGGCTAACACAACCCCCAATGCCAGGTATGGTAAACCCGCTTTCAAATTATTGGTCAGGAGAACCCAATAGACCCCCAAAACATTATAGGCTGTGCCCGAAATGCCTTCTAGAAAAAGAAGTTAGTGCACTAATGCTGAAGACACACTTCAGGCACAGGTCATGGAGGAGAACCGACTACTGTCACTCCGCTAAACCAGTATAATTTCTAACTGCTTTCTAAACACTCGCCTTTATTATCCACAGGTGAATGTAGCTCTCACCCCTCATCAAAGAAGCTTCTCTTTGCTGCTGATAGATATAATTCTAGAACGCCACAACTGCTCATGTTGCCACAACTACTAATCTTGAAACTATAGATCTACAAAACAACCTCTACACTTAAGACCTAGGGGACATTACAGAAGAGGAGGCAGGAAAGCAGGAAGAGCCAGAGGACCAGGACATCTGTGACAAGACAGTTTCTTTCTCCTTTATTCAATTTTAAAGAGTACAAAAAGTGGAGAAGTAAAGGGACAGTATCTGTGGGAAAGGTCAGGAGGAGGAGGCGGGAATGGGATCTCAGATACAGACAAACTGCATAGAATTCTCAAAACTATAATAAAATATATTATTTTAAGGGTTAAGACAGTTTTTTCTTTGTACATATTTAGAATGCAGTTTCTTCAAATACATTATTTAAAATGAGTCAAATCTAAATGACAGTTTTAAAAGAAGAAAACATTCAGTTAAACATAATTGAAGTAAGTGAACTTTTTTATCCACATAAAACATGAAATGTAGTTTATTACATACCACAGCACTCAGGGCACCTTGGATGTTTCAGGTCATTTATCCCGTACCCTGGATAGCAGCGGTTAATCCACACCATTTGAAGGGTTCCTTCAATGTAGTATATTTCAGGCAGTGGCTCCACGCGTTTGCCCAGTACTTCTACTTGCTGATTAAAAAATCTCTCTATGAGATTTTTAGCCTGCATTAGAAACAGAATTTTAAAAATTAATTATCTGTAAGGCTAATATAGATTTAGAACAAATAATGCAGAGGAAAAAGTCTCAAAATCTTTAGTTAAGATAAACAAAACACACAAAAATGAATGTCTAGCACTCATGCAAACACCTCAAATGTTTCAAAATGTACTTCTATTTTTATATGTGATAGAAGTAAATGATTTTTATTTAGTAAATTCTGGTCCTTTTGGATTTTGAGTAATTTACAATTAGGCAACTGAGAAAAATTAAGTCAGCTGTTTAAAGTTAAACACATCTATGAAATTAAATTTACTTAAAATATTTTATGGTATGTCTTCTACTACCCCCTTCTTTACTTTATGAAGGAAAATTAGGCTTAGAAACAAGATAAAATGTGCTAAGTTCTGGTTCTTTGTTATACAACTAAACTTACAAATAGTAAGACATCATTAACAGATAATCACCTTGATATATGCACTACTGGCTCTGACTTGGCTGCTTAGAGTTATACGGGGCTGTGTTTTCCTCTATGGCATCCCACTTCTACATGAAATACAAAATATGTTCATGAACTCAAACCCACTGAAAACCCATTAGTTTCCTCGGCATCAAGAATCAGTACCTCCATTCTCGCCAGAAGTCAGGATAACTGTGAACATTGCTCTTGGACCTCAACTTGTCTGACTTCTTTGATCACCTTCATAAGTATGTTATTTCCATGAAAAATTTAAGAATTATTAAACCTTTTTAAATAAACTGCACCTAACATAAATATGAATCTTGTTTCTCTATTACTCAATTACTTACATGTTTTCACATATTAAATATTTTGCAATTTTGATTAGCTCTGTCTGATAAATTTTTCACATTTACTTGGTCAGACACAAATTTCAGTTAAGGATGTACTGAAAGAATTAGTTATAGGGAGCTGGGGAGTTGGCTCAGCAGTTAAGAGCACCTGCCACTCTTACACAGGACTTGAGTTCCATTCCCAGCACCCACATGGCAGTTCATAGCTCCCTGTAATTCAGTTCCAGGGATCTGGCAAGCTCTTCTAGCCCTCACCATAGATGGAGAAAACAAGATATTCCATGATAAAGTCAATTTCAAACAATGTCCATCCACAAACCCAGCCATATGGAAGTCAGTAGAAAGAAAATTCAAACCCAAGGAAGTCAACTACACCCATGAAAACACAGGAAATACTCTCACACCAGAAATACCATAAGAAAGGAAGTGCCTGCATGTGTGTACATACACACACACTAACAAACACATGACCATCACCAAAAACAACAAAATAACAAGAATTAACAATCATTGGTCATCAATACCTCTCAATATCAATGGGCTCAATTCCACAATAAAAATGACACAGACTAACAGAATGGATGCAAAATCAGGATTCATCCTTCTGCTACATACAAGAAACATACCTCAACATCAAAGATAGACATTGTCTCAAAGTAAAGGGTTGACAAAAGATTTTCCAAGCAAATAGACCTAAGAAGCAAACTGGAGTAGCCATTCTAACATCTAACAAAACAGACTTCAAACCAAAATTAATCAAAACAGATGGGGAAGGATACTTCATACTCATAAAAGGAAAAATCCACCAAGAGGACATTGTAATTCTTAACATCTATGCCTAACCACAAGGGCACCCACATTTGTAAAAAGAAACATTACTAAAACTTAAATCACACATTGACCAACACATTAATAGTGGAAGACTTCAATGCCCTACTCTTACCAATGGACAAGTCTGCCAAACAAAAATTAAACAAAGAAATAGTAGAACTACCAGACATTATGAACCAAATGATCCTAAATGATATCTATATAATATTTCACCCAAGCACAAAAGAATACACCTTCTCAGCACTTCATGGAGCATTCTCCAAAACTGGCCACATACTTGGTCACAAGGCAAGTTTCAAAAGATATAAGAAAACTGAAATAACCCTCTGCATCATATTAAACTTCCCAGAGATTAAAGCTGGATTTCAACAACAACAGAAACAACAGAAAGCTTAAAAATTCATGAAAACCGAACAACTCTCTACTGAATGAAAAAATGGGTCAAGGAAGAAATAAAGAAAAGTTAAAGACTTTCTAGAGTTCTACCACAACAGTTAGGGTGTTTGGCCATCCGATCACCAGAGTAGGTCAGTTCAGGCTTTCTTTCAACCACTGCCAGTAGTCTATTGTGGAGGTATCTTTGTGGATTTCTGGGGACCTCTCTAGCACTTTGCTTCTTCCTATTCCCATGGGGTCTTCATTTATCATGGTCTCTCTTTCCTTGTTCTCCCTCTCTGTTCTTGATCCAGCTGGAATCTCCCGTTCCTCTAAGCTCTCTTTCCCCCAACCCTTGCCCTTCATTACCACCACCACCACCACCCCCCCACACACACATCCAGTTTGTTCATGTAGATCTCATCCATTTCTCTGTCGTTGGGCTATCCCTGTGTCTTTCTTAGGGTCCTCTTTACTAGGTAGCCTCCCTGGAGTTGTGAGTAGCAGTCTAGTCATCCTTTGTTTTATATCTAGTATCCACCTATGAGTGAGTACATACCATATTTGTCTTTCTGAGTCTGGGTTACCTCACTCAGGGTGATTTTTTCTAGATCCATTCATTTGCCTGCAAACCTCATAATGTCATTGTTTTTCTCTGCTGAGTAGTACTCCATTGTGTATATGTACCACATTTTATTTATCCATTCTTCAGTTGAAGGGCATCTAGGTTGTTTCCAGTTTCTGGCTATTACAAACAACGCTGCTATGAACATAGCTGAGCATGTGCCCTTGTGGTATGATTGAGCATTCCTTGGAAATATACCCAAGAATGGTATAGCTGAGTCTTAGGTGAGATTGATTTCCAATTTTCTAAGAAAGTGCCATATTGATTTCCAAAGTGGTTGTACAAGCTTGTATTCCCACCAACAGTGGAGGAGAGTTCTCCTTGCTCCACATCCTTTCCAACATAAGCTGTCTTCAGTGTTTTTGATCTTAGTCATTCTGACAGGTGTAAGGTGGTATCTCAGAGTCATTTTGATTTGCATTTCCCTAATGATTAGGGATGTTGAGTAATTCCTTAAATGTCTTTCAGCCATTTGAACCTCCTCTGTTGAGAATTCTCTGTTTAGCTCTATAGCCCATTTCTTAATTGGACTGTTGGGCATTTTGATGTCTAATTTCTTGAGTTCTTTATATATTCTGGATATCAGCCCTCTGGGCCAGGCCCCAGGTGGAGCTCTGGGAGTCCAATCGGTGAGAAAGAGGAGGGATTGTATAAGCGAGAGATGTTGAGACCATGATTGGAAAAAGCACAGGGACAAATAGTCAAACTAGTAGAAACACATGAACTATGAACCAATAGCTGAGGAGCCCCCATCTGGATCAGGCCCTCTGGATAAGTCAGACAGTTGATTAGCTTGAACTGTTTGGGAGGCCCCCAGGCAGTGGGACAGGAACCTGTCCTTGGTGCATGAGCTGGCTTTTTGGAGCCTGGGGCCTACTGGGACACTTTGCTCAGCCTGGGTGTAGGGAGGAGGGGACTGGACCTGCCTCAACTGAATCTACCAGGCTGAGCTGAATCCCCAGGGGAGTGCTTGCCCTAGAGGAGATGGGAATGGGGGGTGGGTTGGGGGAGGGGGGGGCGGAAGGAGAGAGGACAGGGGAATCCATGGCTGATATGTAAAACTAAATTAAATTATAAAATTAAAAAATTATAATAATTAAAAAAAGACTTTCTAGAATTCAATGAAAATGAATGCACAACATACTCAAACTTATGGGTCCCAATGAAAGCAGTGCTAAGAGGAAAGTTCATAGAATTAAGTGTCCACATAAGGACACTGAAGCAATCTCAGTATACCTGAAAGCTCTATAACAAAAAGAAGCAAGCATACCCAAGAGAAGATTATGACAGGAAATAAACGGAAGGCTGAAATCAATAAAATACAAACAAAGAGAACGGTACAAAGAATCAATGAAACAAAGACTTGGTTCTTTGAGAAAAATCAACAAGTAGGACAAACCCTTATCCAAGACACAGTGAGAATTCCCAAATTAACAAATCAAAAAGGACACTGAGGAAATCCAAAGAATCATTAGGTCATACTTTAAAAACTTGTATTCCAAAATTGAAAACTCTAAAAAAAAAAATGGACAATTTTCTTGTAGATACCACTTACCAAAGTTAAGTCAAAATCAAATAAACAATGTAAATAGGCCTATAACCATTAAGGAAATAAAAGCAATAATTAAAAGTCACCCAAGCATAAAAATCCCATTTTAGAGCCGGGCTGTGGTGGCGCACGCCTTTAATCCCAGCACTTGGGAGGCAGAGGCAGGCGGAGTTCTGTGAGTTTGAGGCCAGCGTGGTCTATAAAGTGAGTTCCAGGAAAGGCACAAAGCTACACAGAGAAACCCTGTCTCGAAAAACCAAAAAAAGAGAAAAAAATCTCATTTTAGTGTAGAATTGTAACAAACTTTCAAAGAAGAGCTAATGCTAATACTCCTCAAATTTTCCACAAAACAGAAACAGAAAGAGCATTGCCCAGTTGGTTTTATGAGGCCACAGTCACCCTGGCATTCAAATCACACAAAGATTCAACAAAGAAAGAAAATTACAGATCAATTTCCCTCATGAACACTGATGCAAAAATACTCAATAAAATACTTGCAAACCGAATCCAAGAACAAATCAAAAAGATCATCGACCATGGTCAGGTGGGCTTCATCCCAGAGATGCAGGGATAGTTCAACATACAGAAATCTATCAAAGTAATCCATCATATAAACAAACTGAAAGAAAAAGCCCACAGGATCATCTCATTTGAAGCTGAAATGGCTTTGACAAAATCCAACAGTCCTTCATGATAAAAATCTTGGAGAGATCAGAGATACAGGGACATACCTAAACATAATAAAGACAATTTATAGCAAACCTATAGACAATATCAAATTAAATGCAGAGAAACTCAAAGCAATTCCACTAAAATCAGGAACAAGACAAGGCTGTCCACTCTCTCCATATCTATTCAATATAGTACTTAAAGTTCTAGCTATAGTAATAAAACAACTGAAGAAGATCAAGGGGATACAAATTGTGAAGGAAGAGGTCAAAGTATCATTATTTTCAAATATTATAATAGTATACATAAGTGATCCCCAAAATTCTACCAGGGATAGATGCTACAGTTGATAAGCACGTCAGTGAAGTGGCTGGATACAAAATTAACTCAAAAAAGTCAGTAGCCCTTTTATACACAAACAACAAATGGGCTGAGAAAGAAATTAGGGAACTAACACCCTTTAATTCAATTGAAAGTCACAAATAATATAAAATATCTTGGGGTAGCACTAACCAATCAAGTAAAGATTTGCATAACAATAACTTCAAGTTGTTGAAGAAATATTTGGAGAAGATATCAGAAGATGGAAAGATCTCCCATGCTCATGGATCAGCAGGATTAACATAGTAAAAAAATGGCCATCTTACCAAAAGCAATCCAAAATCACAGATTCAACACAATCTTCATAAAAATCCCAACACAATTCTACAGACCCTGAAAGAACAATACACAACTTCTTATGGAAAAAATAAAAAACACAGGATAGCTAAAACAATCCTGTACAATAAAAGAACTCCTGGAGAACTATCACCATCCCCGAGTTCAAGCTATACTGAGGAGCTAAGGTAATTAAAAACTATTAGGTATTGGCATTAAAAACAGACAAGTTAATGAATGGAATTGATTGAAGATCCAGACATAAATCCACACACCTATGGATTTTTTATAAAGAAGCCAGAAATATATAATGGAAAAAAAGCATCTTGAACAAATGGT
This sequence comes from Peromyscus aztecus, assembly GCA_902168405.1. Classification (NCBI taxonomy): domain Eukaryota; kingdom Metazoa; phylum Chordata; class Mammalia; order Rodentia; family Cricetidae; genus Peromyscus; species Peromyscus aztecus. The sequence goes on from CABHPQ010134161.1 coordinate 22,302, forward strand.
GCTCATCTAATTAGTTATCACCATGTAGAAAAATGCAGAGAGATTCATATCTATCACCATGCTCAAAACTCAAGTCCATGTGGATGAATGACCTCAACATAAAACCAGATACACTGAACCTGACAGTAGAGAAAGTGGGGAATGGCCTTGAATGCACTGGAACAAGAGACAGCTTCCTACAGAACATGAACACTGCAGGTACTAAGACTGACAATTAATAAATGGTATCTTATGAAACTGAAAAGCTTCTGTAAGGCAAAGGAGACTGTCAATAGGACAAAACGGCAACCTACAGAATGGGAAAAGATTTTTACCAACTCTACATCTGACAGATGGTTAATATCCAAAATATATAAAGAACTCAAGAAACTAAATATCAACAAACTAAATAATCCAGTTTAAAAATGGGGTACAGATCTAAGTAGAGAATTCTCAATAGAGGAATCTCAAATGGCTGAGAAACACTTGAAGAAAAGTTCAATATCCTTAGCCATCAGGGAAATAAAAATCAAAATGACTTCTGAGATTCAATCTTACACCTTTCAGCATGGCTAATATCAAAAACATATGTGAGAGCTCATACTGTCAAGTATGTGGAGCAAGGGGTACATTCACCATTGCTGGTTACTGTGCAAACTTGTATAACCACTATGGACATCAACATGGAGGTTCCTCCAAAAATAGGGAATTGATATACCTCAAGACCCAGCTATACCACACCTGGGCATATATCCAATGGACAACCCATCCTACAATGCTTGACTATGTTCATAACAGCTTTATTCATAATAGCCAGAAACTAGATGTTTCTCAACCAAAGAATGGATACATAAATGTAAAGGGTACATCTACACAATGGAGTATTACTCAGCTGTTATAGAAAATAATATCATGAAATTTTCTAGTTCCATGAATGGAACTAGAAACAAAAATCTGGAGTGAGGTAACCCAGACCCTGAAAGACAAACATAGTATGTAGTCACTCATAAGTGGATATAAGTGGTTAAGTAAAGGATAATCCACAGACCCAGAGAGGCTAAGGAACAAGGAGGGTTCAAGGTGGGGATGCATGGAGCTCTCTAGGAAGAGGAAATAGAACAGACTTTGCAAATGGACTGGGGGTGGATGGGGAGAGAAACAGGAGGCTATCAGGCTGGGGACAGAGGGATGGAGGGAAAGAGTACTGGGAAAGATGATGGCAATTGGGGGCCATTTCAGGGGCAATGTGGAATCTGTAAGGGTAACCCAAGTGAAGACTCCTAGAAATGGGGAATATACAGCCTGAACTGACCATCTTCTTTTTCATTTGTTTAATGTTTTGTTTTGTCTTATTGTTTTTGCTTTTGTTTTTTCAGACAGGGTTTCTCTGTGTAGCCCTGGCCATCCTGGAACTTACACTGTAGATGAACCTGGCCTTGAACTCAGAGATTGTCTGTCTCTACCTCCTGAGGTCTGGGATCAAAGGCTTGTACCACCACCACTTGGCCTAAACAACTTAGTTCTGTCAGGTTTTGTTGTTTTGTTTTGTTTTTTGTTTTTTATTTTTGTTTTGTTATATGAGTCAGGGTTTCTCTGTATAGCCCTGGATGTCCTGGAATTAACTCTGTAGACAAGGCTAGACTCAAACTTAGAGACCCATCTGCCTCTGCCTCCCAAGTACTGAGATTAAAGGTGTGTGCCACCACTGCTCCCGGCCATCTTCTATAACCAGGCAAGTCTTCCACGGGTAGGAATGGACATCAACCCAGCCACAATATCTTCGACCTAAAATTTGTTCTTCCTGTAAGATATTCTACAGTAATGGTGGTACAGAACTTGTGGGAGTGGTCAACCAATGACTGGCCCAACTTGAGGTCCACATCATGAGAGGGAGCCCACACCTGACACTGCCTGGATGTCCAAGAACCAGAGACTGGATAGACCAGAGACCTAGAATAGAACCATACACAACTGGAAAAAAAGTCAATGAAATTATTCTTAATGATATTCTGCTACACATAGACCAGGATCTAGCCCACTCATCATCAGAGATGATTCATCAGCAACTTATGGAAGCTGATGCTCAGACCCATAACCAAAGATTAGGCAGAGCCAGGGAAACCCCACAGAAGATGGGGAGGAAAGACTATAGGAGCCAGAGGGGTCAAGGACACCAAAAGAACACAGTTCACAGAATCAACTAAACAGGGCTCATAGGGGCTCACAAAGACTGAAGCAACAATCAGGGAGCCTATATGGGTCTGACCTAGACCCTCTGCATATATGTTACAGTTGTGTAGTTTGGTATTTTTAAGAACTCCTAAAAGTGAGAGTGGGGATTGTCTCTGACTCTTGCCTGCTCTTTGGACCTTTTTCCCCTACTGGGCTGCCTAGTCCAGCCTTGATATGAGAGTATGTGCCTAGTCTCATTATAACTTTTATGCCATGTTAGGTTGATATCCCTGGGAGGCCTCCTCTTTTCTGAAGGAAAACAGGAGAGGAACGGATCTGGGATAGAGTGGAATTAGGGGGTGGAGGATTCTGAAAGGAGTAGAGTCAGGATGTAATATATGAGACAATAATAATAATGATGATGGTGATGATGAAGATGATAGATAGACAGACAGACAGACAGACAGATAAGAATCTAAGAATCTTTGGGGGAAAATTACAGTTGAGGTTGTAATTAATATTTTTAACATGAAGAAGGGAATCTTAAAAGTGTCTTCAAAGAACAAAAAATATAAACTTTCTTGATACTCAGGCAACAAATGAGAGGCAGATGACTCAATATAATGACCCAATAGAGAATTATGGCAAGTGAGAACTCAAAGCTTGAAAGTGTCTTTGTCATTTTTAAGAATACCAGATCAGGGATAATTTGATCTGGTATCTGAGTCAGACAGACATTTGTGAAGAAAAGTGAAGTTTAAAGGCAGAACCAAAAAATGAAAAAGGAAAAAACAAAGGGTCCTGCAGCAACTTGACTTCAACAGAACTTGTAATCTATTCCTAAGTTCAAGGATTTCAGAACAAACAACTAACATGCACGTTACAATGTTGAGACATATTGGATCCTATAGCAAAATATGTAGAGTCTATTCTTCACTCTGTGATGCTACTGAAGTGGTGACTATTCCATTAAAAACCAACTTTTTCTAGAAAAATGAGGCTCTTTCCTCCTTGTCTTAAAATCCTCACTGGGACCCTTATTAGATTTCTAACTTCTATGGACACGCCAACTCAAACACACATATCTGGAAATTCTAAGCTAGCACCATGTATGAGAGAGAACATGCAGTACTTGTCTTTGTGGATCTGGGTTACCTTACAAAGAATGATAATTTCAAACTCCATTAAGGGTTAAATGTGGCTGGGGAGAGGAGGACAAAGTAAAGCAGGAAGTATAGATAGGTTCATTAAGAGCTTTGAAAATACCATATATAAACCTACTACTGTAGAAGCTTCCTAACATAGATACACATATGTGTTACCCTATAATGGGGGGAGAGCCTTTTCTAGACACCATAGACTATTAAAAAAACAAACAAACAATGCCGGTATTCTTGATCTGCTGGGTCCCATATACTCTCCTAAAACATTATGTGTGACTGCCACTGCTCTTGATTAGGCTTAAGACTTTGACGAGATCCTATCACTGCAGATAACAACACTTGAATCATAAGACAGGAAAAAAATAAGCTTGTACCAATCTGAAAGCTTTATCCCTACTGACTAGTTTTCATAATGCTGTTTCTATGAAAATTGCTAGGGGAGAAAAGTAATCATCCATCTTACCCAGCTGTGAGCCTTTGATCTACCAGAATGGCTTGCCTGGCAAGAAATGTTGACTGGTACAAAAGTGGCATTAATGTTGTGGGAGTAACCAATCACTTTCTGACTGAAGTTAAAGCCATCTCCACAAGATGAAGCTCATGCCTGGTATTGTTAACTGAGTCAAAAACTGTACCTAGGTAAGTAATAAGCCCTAGGAAAGAACCTAATACTATTACTTGGCTAAGTGCACATAGTGTTATCTTTATGCCCATAGGATAGTGCATCTCTTGACTTCCAAAATCATAAACTCTATAGATTTTAAAGACATAGATAGAATTCAAAAAAGTATCTACAAACATATTCAAAGAGTTCAAAAGAATTTAAATAGCACACAACTTAGAGAATGAACTTAGAGAAGACAGGAATAAAATTATCAAAGTCTCCAAACACAAACAGTTCAAAGAAGACAACTAAGGATATAAAAATACAGGCCAGACACAGGGAGTTTCTGGACAGCCAGGGCTACATAGTGAGACCCTTAATCAAGAAGGGGTGGGGAGAAGAATGGAGGGATGGGGAGTAGGGGGAGACTAACTCTAATTAAAAAATACTGAAGAAGACCCAAATGCAATGAAGTTGCGAACAAAAAAAAATAATTGGCCATATAAAGCTCTCTCTCTGTAAAACTAAACAAGAGACAGGGTAGAGGAATTAGATCATTCAGTCAAAGAAAATGACAAATTTTTAAAAATAGGAATGGAGCATGGAAGATCTTTGGGACACCAAGAAAAGAAGAAAATCTATAAATAATGAGTATACAAGGAGAAATAAATACCACTAAAAGTATAGAAAATATTTTCAGAAAAACAATAGATGAAAACTTTCTAAACCTAGAAAAATGGAAGCCCATCAAAGTATGAGAAGCCTACAGAACACCACATGAGAGAGCCAGAACAGGAGGTACCCACCACACATCATAGTGAAAACACAAAAGAACGGGAGG